>RJWJ010038695.1:0-14843 GCA_004363605.1 Indri indri
AAAAAAAAAAAAAAAAAAAAAAAAAACCACAATGAGATATCACTTAACTCCAGTGAGAATGGCTTTTATCAAAAAGTCCCAAAACAACAAATGTTGGTGTGGATGTGGAGCAATGGGAGGACTCATACACTGCAGGTGGGACTGCAAACTCTTGCAACCTCTATAGAAAGTAGTATGGAGATATCTCAAAGAACTAAAAGTAGAACTACCATTTGATCCAACAATCCCACTACTGAGTATTTACCCAGAGGAAAAGAAGACGTTCTATAAAAAAAAGATATCTGCACCTGAATGTTTATAGCAGCACAATTCACAATTGCAAAGATGTGGAAACAACCCAAGTGCCCATCAATACATGAGTGGATTGATATAATGTGGTATATGTATACCATAGAGTACTACTCAGCCATAAAAAACAATGGTGATCTAGCACCTCTTGCATTATCCTGGACAGAGCTGGAGCCCATTCTACTAAGCGAAGTATCACAAGAATGGAAAAACAAGCACCACATGTACTCACCATGAAATTGGTATGAACTTATCAACACTTAAGTGCACATTTAGTAGTAACATTCATCGGGTGTCAAGTAGGTGGGAGGGTGGAGGAGGGAACGGGTTATTCACACCTAACAGGTGCAGTGTGCACTGTATGGGGGATAGATACATGTGAAGCTCTGACTCAGGTGGAACAAAGGCAATACATGTAACCTAAACATTTGTACCCCCTGTAATATGCTGAAATAAATAAATAAATACATAAATATAATTTGGTACTGATCGATCCACACTTAAGTGCACATATGGAAGTAACATTCATTGGGTGTTGGGCAGGTGGGAGGTAGGTGGAGGGGATGGGTAAATTCACACCTAAGGGGTGCAATGTGCACTGTCTGGGGCATGGGCAGGCTTGTAGCTCTGACTTGGTTGGTGCAAAGGCAATTTATGTAACCAAAGCATTTGTACCCCCATAATATCCTGAAATTAAAAAAAAATAAAAATAAAAAAATCCTGATATCCTTCACCCCACCTGAGGTCAATTAAATCATAAGCTGTGGGTGGAGCCTTGGAAATAGTGCTTTTATAAGATTGTTACTGACCTCTGAGTGGAGGTTTTTCCAAGCTTGTGGTGATCATAGGGAAAAAAATTTCAGGACATACCACATAAGCCAAGCAAGTGACACCTTTTTATTGAAAGCAAAAGTACACTTTCAGGAGAGAGAGCCAGGAGGCTCAAAACAGTACAGCTGTAGTGGGAGGAAGTGGTTTTAGATCTTTTACAGTTTTACTAATTGAGAGGAGAAATATTCAAAGCCAATGAGTTGGCTTTTACTAAGAATTTGGGTAGTAATTCCTAGAATTGGGTTCCCTCCCACTTTCATACTTTGTATGTTTGTTTCAGAACTGTCATGGCGATTCCAGGGGTGGAGAAATTTTAAAACCACAATGTAAATGATATTATAATCAGCCAAAGTTCATTTAAGGTGACAGAGATAGCTGATAAGCCAGTGGAAGTCTGGTTCTTGCCTGTGGTTATCAGCCCCTCTAGTTAGCTTCTGCTCGAGGGTTGTTTACTTTAACACCTGCACCCAATCTTCAAGCCCCTTCATCTGGTCTCAGCCCTGTCTCTTAGTCTCCTACTCTAACAAGGTGGTTCTAATGTATTGCCAGAATTGAAAACTACTGAGCTTGATCAATACTTGTTTTGGTTGTACCTGTTTGTTTCACCCTAGGATACACAGGTATGATTTTTTTTATTCTCAGCCCCCTAATATATGTAATCTTCCTTTGAAAAGCTATAATTTTCTACCCAAAATAAATTAATTGCAGATCATTAAAAAAATGATGCTTTGCTTTGGCTAGTTGCTAATTTGTGGGGAAGAAACTTGAGATTGACTTAAAGAAAGATGTTGGAAAAATGGCAAAGCCCACAACATAGTCTCCTATTCAGAAGAAATAATTAACTAAGCTTTGATAGTTGAAAGAAAGTGGAAATACTGATTAATGCTTTAAAAGATAAAATGATGTTCTAGTCCAGTGTTTTTCAAATTAGGGTCCTTGGACTTTTGGAGGTCTGTGGAGGTCCACAATTTCTCCACGATAACTGATTTTTAATTTGGTCTTTTCCTTTTTGATGACAATCTAACAGTATTCGTAGAAATACATGCTGATTCACCTGGATGGCCACCTTTTAAATGAATGTGGCCTTGAGATTTTAGTGTCCACACTGGTGTTTGTGTTTACAACCAGATGGATGCCAAGTACTGCTATATAACCCTTAAACAACATGGGTTTGAGCTACACGGGTCCACTTAACATTGATTTTTTTTTCAATAAAAGTTATCCAAGTGTGCCTGCCTCTCCTGCATCCCCTTTCACCTCCTCTACTTCTTCTTCCTCTGCCGCCCCTGAGACAGCAAGAACAACCCCTTCTCTTCCTCCTTCTTCTCAGCCCATTCAATGTGAAGAAGAAAAGGATGAAGACCTTTATGGTCCATTTCCACTTATATCGTCACTTCCTTATGATTTTATGAATAATATTTTCTTTTCTTTAGCTTACTTTATTGTAAGAATACAGTATATAACACATAGAACATACAAAATATGTGTTAATGGACTATGTTAGTAAGGGTTCTGGTCAACAATAGGCTAACAGTAATTAAGTTTTTGAGAAGTCAAAGGTTATATGCAGATTTTCCACTGTGTAGGGCGTTGGAGCCCTGAACCTTCAAGTTGGTCAAGAGTCAACTGTATTTTAATATCCCTTAGCTAATAAGAAAAGAAAAGAGGAGGACTTGATATATAATGATTCAGTCAAGACACATGAAGGCTGAGTGATCTCAAGGACCACTACACAGCCCAACCTTTTGCAGTTGTTTGAATACAGTATAAACAATACAGAAAAGTTCTAGGAAAATTGAGCCATCATATGGCGCACAATGATGATATGCCATGCATTTCAAAAGAGCCCATGCTGAAGCAGTTAATACCATATGGATGTTGCATGACGGTGACTTAATTTCAACAAATATCATTTGTCACACTACATTAATGATTTTCATTTGGATTGCATATTTTGTAGTTTTTATTGTATTTAATTGTAAATCTATTTTGATTTAATAGTTGCACAGGAGCTATTAATACATAGAACCTAAATAGTTTAATCTTGTGTGTATTTAAGTAATACAAAAATAATTTAATTCAAATTTAGAAGTTCTAGGAGAAGTATGTTTTCTTTGTTAAAAGTATTTTACTCCAGTTTGAGAAAAAAATGCTACCTAACTTCTTTTGTTCAACAGTTGATTTTTGCCATTGATAATTTCTAATCTTACAGATGGATGGATAATTAGTATACTTGGAATCTCAATATTCTTAATTTAGTATTATATAAGAAGTATGGAAGCTTAGCAAATAATCTTGAAACCTTAACATTCCAATTAAAAAAAGTCCCATGCCTACAGATGTAGCTAGGCCCCTTGAGATTTTAGTACCCCATAATTTTTAATGAGAGAAATAATGCAAAATTGGACTAGGCCCTTGGTTGTTTACACATGTTAATTGCTTGCTTCCTGCTTGACATTCCTTGTTTTCACAGCAATCATTAAGTGCTGATACACTGTTTCTTTGTCAAGCAGGAAAAAATAACTCCAGGGTCACAAAGAGAATCTAAGAGTTTGTTTCACAGAAAGAATGAAAGCCTCTGAAAAAGTTGCTACTAGCTGCTGATGCCCAGAAGTCTGGTTATTCAAGGTGTTATCTGAGACTAAAGGCAGCCCAGACTTTCCATTTCAGCTTCCTGAAATTCCCTTCTCTTATCCCCCTCTTATTCCCTAGCCTCATAAATGTTCCCTGCCTCATCTCGGTGACAAGACAGGTATGAGAGATTTGCTCTTCTGTCTTCTCACTGTGGCCAAATCAAATAAGCCCTTCTCTATTTCCAAGCACTGGTGTCATAGTTTTGGGCTTTAGCTGCACATTGGGTACATAAGCCTGAACACCTCTACAAAATTTTAAATGTCTTTCTACTTTTTGATAACTTGATTTATTTTCAACAATTAAAAAAAGGATTTATAGCTCAAAAATCATTTTTTTAAATTATATAATGATCATATTCTTATGAAAGTCCGATTAATTAGAAGCCATGGTTGCAAACATTAGTTTTTAGAGCCACACTGTCCGGAGTACAAATTGCTAATGTATTATGTATATTTGTGAGACCTCAGACAACTTATGTAACTTCTCAAAGACCCTTATGCATGTGAAGATAACATTGGTACCAAATGCCTGGCTATTATAAAGATTACTGAGATAATCTATGAAACGATCCAGAAAAGAGAGTGAAGTATAATATTCATTAATGTCCTTTTTGTGATTTCATCAAAAATCTTCTGGATAGGAGTAAGAGAGTTGCATCTCTGTGGTTTTCTAACTATTTGATTTTATATAACTCATTTAATCTCCTAGTTATTTTATCTGCAATATAAGGTTGTTAGACTACATGATTTCTTCACCCTCTTTTGTGGCTACATTGCTCGTAGTCTCCTAGTTTCCCAATGGAAGAATATGTGATTGAAATATAGGTTTACCCTACCTTATCTGAAATTCTTAGGGTCAAGTGTGTTTTAAAATTCAGAAATATTAGAATTTTAGAAAGGTTACACAGTGCGTGTGCCGAGTATTACATAATAGCCCCTAGCAAGATCTGGAGCACAAGCCTATAATCAAATATATTAGTATTTCTGCAATGAAATACATGAATAGTCACGCTAAGTAAGATACATGAAAACTATAAATAGTACCACATTATTTTATGTTAGGTTTCTGCCACTAAATGAGTTTTGACGCCAAGATTACAAAAAACTTTTGGGTTTTCAGAGGTTTTAAATTTTAAAGTTAAATATAAGCATTGTGGACCTTTATAAACTAACTCCATGTATTGTTTCCACTAGTAGCAGTAAGCTGTAACAAAAAATATGATATAATAGGACTGAAAATTCTGGGTTCAGGATCTCTGGATCTGTCCTTGATTCTTACTGTCTATCTTTATGAAATCAAGTAACTCTACCTCTCTAGACCTCAGTTTCTATATTTGTAAAATCAAAATTTGAATAAGAAGTTATCTAGGGTTCCTTTTATGATTAATTTAAATGAAAGGAACTATGTACACTATTATTCTTTCTATAATATAATTACTGGGGCTCAGAAACAGATACACTAAAATATGGCACTCTGACATACTGAACTGAAGAAGCCACAAGGTCTCTCCAACCTTCTCCCCACTCCCCTGTCTCCCCACAATGCCCAGGCAAAGCTGCTCCTATCTTTCAATCCTCTGTGTCTCCCAAAGCGCATGATGAAGTTGTTCTCTGAAGTTCCTTATCTGCTTCTTGTCCTGACTTGCCAAAGAAGAAAACAATTGCCTCTCGGCCCTTCCCTGAGTTTTGATTAACTGAACTCATATCACAGGAAGAAAGACTGAAGTCTATCAACAAAACTGGACAGACTTTTCTCACAAACCATTGTCTGTCCAACAGAGTTTGTCCCAGGCCATTGTGTGTTCCTCCAGCCCATTAAATTCCCCTAAAGACCATTTTCTAACCCCCCAAAAATCATCCACATACCTATCTCCCTTTCCCTAAGAAGTAGGGTATATAAACATCTGTATCCCCTTGGGATATTGGGTAATTATTCTGTGACTTTCCTATGTGTACATATCAATACATTTGGATACATTTTCTCTTATTAATCTCTCTTTTGGAGTTGACTTTTTCAGCAAAACTTCAGAGGGTTAAGGGGAAGTTTTTCCTTTGTTCCCTACACACCTAACTCATTCATTCAATGAATAAATATTATTGAGACTTACTATATGTGTCAACACTTTTCCATGTCTTGTAGACACTGTGGTTAACAATTCTGCTGTCATTGAATTTACAGTCTGGTAAAATAGAGATTGAAAAAAAAAAACAAAACAAAATAAAACAGATAAACAAGTAAGAACATTCCTAATAGTGATTAATGTTATAATGAAATATAAGAAAAGCATTATAGAGTGACTGATGGGACAGTACATTTCCAGTTCAGTGGTTAGGAAAGACTTCTCTCCGGAGGTGACATTTGAGTTTGGATCTGAAGGATAAGATGCAGTTAGTCCTATGAAAATCTATACAGCAGAGGATGAAGATATGGTAAACCCAAAGGCTCTAAAGCAGGAAATAGGCCTGTGGAACTGAAGTATAGAAGCTAAGGGGAGAGTTACAGGAGATGAAGCTAAAGAAAAGTAGTGTTAAGATTATGTTGGATTTTGCAGGCCATGGTAAGGAAGGAATGAATGAAACCAATCTTTTGCCTTAAGAATGCTCGTATAAGACCTATTAGTCTCCAGAGACCCATTATAACTAGCCCAAAGGAACAAAACCACTATTCTCCACTATTCTGTCACAAGGAAATGTTAAAATGAAAATAAAATGCAGTGATAACAAGTAAAAGTTCCAGTGAAAAATCAAGAGTCCTAAGAAATGAAATAAATGCAATCAATCACTTATTCCTTGGGGTGTTAAAGCTAATTGTTTCCAATGCTTTCTAGTACCTTTGTATAGAAACAAGCCATAAATATTTTTATCAGCAACAATATTAGAATAATTCTCTGGAAGTATTTCTTCATATATTGTAGGCCAAGTACAAAATTCAGACAAATAAGAGGAAAAGCCAGATGCTATATAAACTGGAAAGATTTGAATTCTAAACATTAAAGGATATAACTCAAATAAATTTGATGTAGAAAAAATTTTTCTCTTAAAGAATTATTAATTCTTTTAAACATTTTATCTCCTCTTACTAGTACCCATTGGATATGTATCAATTCTACTAATTCAAATACTAACAAACTCATTTTAAAAGTAAAATACATTTTAAATGGTGAGAACTCAAAAGATGATTCCTATAACTACCAATTTCTATAAATGCAGCGCCTCGAGTTCCTGCAGTTTAGAAGAGAAACTGACATATCAGTACCTACTGCTTACCAAACTCTATCTTCCGTAGGGTCACAGGAGCTAACAGGTGCCTAACCCAGCAAACTCAACTCCATCTCTGCTTTGCCATAGCTCCTGAAGAGATCCCCTTTGCAAAGGCAGGTTTTTCAAGAATTCCTGTGATTTTTGAATGAATTCAACTTAAAAGTTTCTATGAACCCAGCAATCATTTTCATCAATGTAGGTAATAAGCATCCTTGCCATCTAAAGACCATAAATAGCACAGTCTGCTCAGTCTCTGAAAGATATTTGCAGAGTTCAAATGCAATTCCATTAAGTACAAGTCCCAACCTGATTTATATATGATTAGGTGATATACATGTCCTTGGATTGTCTCTGTATAAAACATTTTAGTGGGCTGGTAAAGGCAGTGCCACACCATACCTGCTAAATCTTTCATTCTATCATTACTTCTCTTTCTCTGCATTGTCCAAAGGAACAGTGATTTCAATCATATGTATACTGAGCTCGCAGAAGATCTAAGACTGACTTAGACATATGCTCCAGAATTCATCCTAGAACTTGACCCAGAGATCTGTCTTGCTTGGTAATTCACTTGTGAGCTTTCTTAAAGTCCAAATTTGTAAGATAATTTAAAGTCACATTGAAAGAAAACAAAAAACATGCTAATTGCTTTTTGTTTCCCAAGGCAAAAAAAATAACCTTCCATTCACCTTTTAGTCATGTACTGAGACTAAGACACATTTTCTCAAGCAGTTTGCCTATGAAAAAGTTTTAGAATTAGAAAATTAAGTTTTAGATTTAGAAAAAAGATTTCACTGATTCTCAACAGAGGTGCTATTGGCATTTCAGACAAGAAAATTTTTCAATATATGAGCCTGTCCCACACATTTGAAGAATATTTATTTCCCCTGGGATTTTCCCACCAATTGCCAATATACCCCCAGGCATGACAACAAACAAAAAATTCCCATCCATATTTACAAACAACCCTCAAGGGTTATAATACCCCCAGGTTCAGAACGACTAAAATTACCTCATTTTGCAACAAAGAAATAGAGAAGCAACAATAAAAATAGATTGGTACTACAAATTATAAACCTAAGAATAACGCTTGATTTAAATTACGGCTTCACTCAATGCCAGCTATGTAACCTTAGGTAACTTGCTTAACTTTTCTGAGCCTTAATTTCCACACATATAAAAGAAGTTGAAACACTTTCTTTCCACAGTAGGTTATTGAAGAGAGTAAGTGAAACAAGATACATAAATTTCTTACCACAGGATATCATACACATTTGGTGATCAATATTTTTTAGTTCATTGCAATTCTTCCTTATATATGCAGAGTTTTTAATTCAGGAAAGAGTAGGTATTACCTAAGGATGGCTTGCTTTCATCGGAAACTATACCAGTGCATAGAAAGAAAAAGTATCTTTATAGCTTTACCCCTTAATATCTCCCTGCAGTTCCTCTCCACAGCATCCTACTACAGACGGGGGTTATATGCAGTTCTTTCCCCTCCATATTTCTGGCTCTGCCATGGGTAAGGGAGAGATTTCTACCATTTCTACCCAGCCAATTATTTATTTATAGTATTTCTTTACTTTTTTATTTCTTTGGTTATATAACTTAGATCTTCACCAGAGGAGGATTGGTAAATAAACGGGTTCATACTCCAAAGCCCCACCCTGACGCCTAATACACATCAGCTCCAAATACCTTCCTTGGTACACCCCAAACCTGTATTGGTTCTATAATTGGCCCTCTTTACCTCCATGTCTAGGGTAGCATATACTGCTGGAGAAAATCATACTGCTTGAGAATGGGTAATTGCACCAGATTTATAAACTCCAAGCTCTGTGGGGCCTTCATCTCTGCCAAGGGATCCTCTACCCTTCTTTATTTTTCAGCAGATGATCTTGATTTCTTGAAGTTACCAGGCAACTTCCTGCTCCTGTACCTATACACCTATCCCATACTTTCCCTCCTAATTTTGAAGAATGGTGTCTCTTCCTCCTTAAAGGCAGTGAAGGGCACTGAAATAAATATTTGCCAGTTTATAGAAGTAGTAGATGCCAAAATTTTGTGTAATTGACATTTCTCCTCAAAGCGGAATGTTTAAAAAGTGTCTGCCTTTGTAACACGATCCAGATCCATTTAGTCTTTGGAAAATACTTAATTGTATACTGCATACGTATTCATATACTATTATATAGGTAAAGTTTACACTTCTAAACACATTGTCCTATTTGTAATCATAAAATTTAATACATTAGTTTATGCTTCAGTCTAATATTTTATTTTTTAATTATACAAGACCACTAGTAAATACATGTTTCAATAGGAAATTAGCCTGTGTTATTTTAAACAAAACAAAATAAAACATAACCCAACTGGTTCTCCTTGCTATGGCAAATTGCTGTTTTCAAAAAGATAAATCTTAAATAAACTACCAGTCTTTCACAGTTGAGTACATTAATTATTTCACCTCAAAATATACATAAGATCATGCCTTACATTCACAAGGCAGTGGTATAACATGCTTGACAGAGGGTAGAAAAAACACAATTTACAGATTTTGACAAAATCTCCAGCTTCAATGAACTTTCACAGTTTAGTATACAAAGCAGCTAATACAAAGCCTGCTTTTAGTTCTTTGATGTATCTCTGCATTATTTTCCATAGAAGTTGTACCGGTTTGCAGTCCCAGCAATCCCACTACTGGGAATCTATTTGTATACCATGGAGTACTAATCAGCCATAAAAAATTGGTGAACTAACACCTCCTATATTATCCTGGATGGAGCTGGAGCCCATTCCCCTAAGTGAAGTATCACAAGAATAGAAAAACAAGCACCGCATATACTCACCATCAAATTGGTACTAATTGACAACACTTACATGCACATATGGAAGTAACATTCACTGGGTGTTGGGCAGGTGAGAGTAGGGAGGAGGGGATGGGTATATTCACACCTAATGGGTGTGGTGCAGACTGTCTGGGGCATGGGCACACTTGCAGCTCTGACTCAGGCAGTGCAAAGGCAATATATGTAACCTAAACTTTTATACCCCCATAATAGTCTGAAATTTAAAAATAAATGATATTAGAAAAAAAATAATAATACAGAGTCTGACACTTAGAAAGTATGTACCCAATAAACTGTAGTTATTTTTCCTCTGTGCCAAAAATTTTTCCCACGATTCTGATTCAATATTATATGGGTCTTTGTATCATGATTTTAAGCCTTAATAATCTTAAAATTCAAACTCTTTTAATACATTATAATGATTCATCTCATAGAAACAATAGTATTGAATATCACTGTTTTATCTTTGATTCTGTGAAATGAACTGGACTTAGGAATTAGGAGTAGCACCAAAATAATATAATGCTTACTATAAAAAATTAAACTTCAGTATTTTAAAAACTAGTTTCATTAGTAATTAAATAATTTTTCAAAAGTTTAAAAAGGCAAAAAAGTAAAAAATAAAAACACCACAGGTAAAGATATCATTGCCAAATTCCAATGTTGTTCTCATTGAAATTAACTCAGGGTAATTTCATATAATAATAATATTGTCATTGACATTTTAATATTCAAAACTCTAGCAGTTGAGAATGCAAGTTGTGTATATTTTCTCTTTTGCACCGATTTTATTGTCAGCCTCAGGTGGTAAGCTTTACTCAGGACAGAAATCTATCAAAAAATGTGTGCTAAACATTTACTTTGTTCTTGTACTTTTTGACCTCAATCTCCTATCTTAACAATTCTTTACTCCTTGTTTAACTCCTATTCTTTGATGTCACAGACGTACCTAGTACTTTAATCTTTTCGGGTTTTTCTCAGTTTACTAGTACCTTTTGATCTTTTTCTTTTTTAGACAACTTGAAACTAATGAATGTTCATTTGAACTATTTTCTCACCAATGTCTTCGATTCCTTTCAGTGCAATTCTTTAGGAGCACCCACTCAGCAAATCCCAGATAAATACTGCAGCTGGTCTCTGAACTCACACTTAGGGTCTGAAGCTCTGTGGGAAACGAAATCACACACTCACACTAAGAGTAGCTTCTACATAATTTCCAAACTCAGTTGGGTAATATCCTTTATCAATTTCCTCTCTCATTTCCCTTAAAAAGCTTTTCTAAATCATTACCGTCTTTCTTCAAGTTCTTAATCACCTGCACCTCCTCATTTTGACAGGTTACATAGCCCTTTGTCTTCTTAAGAAAACTTGAGGCCGTTAGCTGTGTTCTCCCTGCACGGGTATATCACAACCAGACCTATAAAGGTAACTCTCAGCCACAGCCATCCTCATTCTATGCCCTTCCCTACTCTCTTTAATTCTCCTCTACCATCTATATCAGAGGTTGGCAAACTATGGCCCATGTGTCAAATCTGGCTTCCTGTCTGATTTTTGTAAATAAATTTATTGAAAACAGCCAAATCCATTTGTTTATACATTGTCTGTGGCTGCTTTAATGCCACAAGGGCAGAGTTGGGTAGCTGGTATAGAGACCATGCGGTCTTGAAAATCTAAAAAAAAAAAATTACTATCTAGTCCTTAACAGAAAAAGTTTGCTGCCCTCTGATGTATAGTCAACATCTCTGTCATGAATATTTTTCTTCAGCTTAAAAATAATGGTAATCTCTTTCCTAATCTAAAAATGTTTGTTTAGGTTCCTTTTTCTTGCTCAAACTCTAGTTACACAACAATTTCTTTCTTGCCCTCCTCATAAAACTTGTCCAGGAAGTGTGCCATATTCTCTTTCTCCACTGTGCTTTTTATACACTCCTTTCTCCCTGACTTTTGCCCCTACTGCTTTGTTGAAATTCCTCCCACTAAAATTAATGATGACCTCCTACCTGTCAAACTTAAAGAAAAATGTCAGTCTTTAATCCACTCATCTTTAGGCACACTCTCCTTAAAACTCGGTAATCTAATGGTCTTCACAAAGGATATATAATATGATCATTTCTAGAGGCTTCCGCTTTTATGCTTGTCGCAAACCAGATTTAATCTTAACTATTACATGTGTCTCTGAGATAAGTGATTTATAATACTATTCCAACCTGAGATAAAGTAATCAAGTCACTACAATATTGCAATAAATGGGAAGACAATACCCAGTGTAAATGTTTGTCAGTATACAGCCTTCACTCTCACCATGCAGAATGCAAACACTTTCCCTTGCACGACACATTTGCCCCAGCCCCTTTTCCTTCTCTTTCTTCTAGGGTTATCACCATCTACTCACTAGTAAAAAACTGACCAAAAGATGTCCAGGACATCTTGGAGTACAAGTCCTTCTCAGTTATCTCCTGGAATGAAGAATAATAATCACACAAAGAATAAAGAGGCTTCATTTATCTTAGAAATTGATATTCCTATGGATTGATAACATAAATGGATTTGATATAGATGTGAAATAGTCTTCTGGAGCTCTAGATGATTACTCAAAATTTTAACTTCTCATATTGATAACTGGCACAGGATAAGCAAATGAAGATTAAATCTCTAAACCAATAACATATGCTCACTTATTTAATATGTAATTTCCATATTCCTGAAGTTGTAAGCCATCACACTAATGAAAGAAAGTACAATAAAATTGAAAGAATATGATCAGCTTTCTTCCAGGGTAGGAAGGTGGCTGACTAATAGGATAAGTTCTTCCTCACTTATCTATTAAAACAGCCATGAAAACTAACAAGGAGACACAAATATACAAAATCACTTATGATACCAATCAATACTTTACATCTAGGTGGAGAGGAAAAAAACCCTCTTTAGTTCCATTATGGTAAAAATAGATTGATTGTCTCTCTCTGACACATGTTTTAATTTTTAAAACTGTTAGAAAGCTGGTGGAAAGGCGCTTATATCAACTTCTGCTTCGTATCCCTATCAAAAACATGTGTGATCTGTGCCTCTTAGTAAAACAGCACAGCAGCCACTACTCTCACATGGAGAATTCTTTCAGATTAGACCAGAGTTATCCCCTTTCTCATACCTTCACTTCATACTTCCTTTCCCCTCAAAATCACAGTTTCATTGGGAGACTTTAACATGCATATTTACCCTCTGATGGTCCAAGTGAGTAGCATTAAGACGTAAAGATTGTAATAATACAATTAATAAGGTAGGTTTAATAAACACAAATCAAAAATTTTATCCCACAGAAAATATACTTTCTTTTAACATATTATGGAACTATAAAAAATTATTATGCCATAAAGAAATCAGTATATTTTAAAATGCAAAACTTTGACTATAATAGTTTAAAACTAGAAATTAAAACTGTTTAGAAATGAAACTAAACATATCCTAGCCTTTCACAATTTAAAAGAAAACAAACAGTTTTTTAAAAAAAATTTATATAAAATGGAAATAAAATTAACCATTTAGGAAGTCATAAAAATGGGAATATAATATATAAATTTATGGGATGCTTCCAAACATATTCAGAGACAAATTAATAGACTTACAAGACTATGATTATTTTTAAAAGAATGAAAATAAGGTAAGCCTTCATATCAAGATATTAGAAAAATTCAATCAGAATAAAAATAAACAGAAAGAAGGAAACACAAAAAAGATCAGAAAATAAATAGAGCACAGAAAAAAACTGATAAAGAAATAAAGCACTTGTTTCTTAAAATAGACAATAAAATTGATAAACTTCTCACAGATCTAATAAAGACAAAGAACATGTACTTTGGGACTGAAAAAAAGAACCATAATACAAAGAAAATATCTAAAATGATAACTGAATTGTGTATATGCTATTCTAAATTACTTATAAACTCACAACTATAAACATAATATAGCATATAGCTATCTTTTCACAAAAGCAAAGACTAACATTTGAATGCAAGCTACACTGTGTACTAGTTGCATGATCTCAGATAAGTTACCCAACTGCTCTGAGCCATATTTTCTTCATCTGTAAAACGAGAATTTAAAATCTCTATAATACAGTGTTTTGAGAAATATTGCTTATGTTGTTGTCATCATTGCTGTCATACCTTCTCCTCCTCCTCCTTATTAACATTCTCTACATTTTATGAACACTTGATATGTCCCTAAATACATCAAAATTTAAAAGATGTTTTTTCAATCAGTACTTTAATCCATCCATAATAACCAAGCCCAATATAGACCACTTACTTTATTACTTATTCCTTACCTGAACTGCAAGTATTAGCAACATTCATTACATCTGAGAATATAAAACCTTAATGACATATCCTCCAGAGAAAAGAAACATCTTGCCCAACTTATAAGAATTGATTATACTTAATAATGAATGTGATGCTTTTAGAGTTACATAATAGTCATTAAACAAATACATAGGAATGAAATTTAAAGAAAAACTAAAAGCTGACCTAAACAAAGTTGACACTAAAAAAGAAAAGTCAAGAATTTTTTTTCTCACTTTTATCAGTAAACCTGAAGGCTTAATATAAGCCTATAAGATTCTGAAAACAAGATTGCTGTATTTGTATTGGTACCCCAAAATCTTAGAATGAGATGAAAAGAAAACCTATAAAATTGAAGATTTCATATTTATATATGTCCTTAGATGTTTTCTTAGAGTTTTAATGTAGATTATTATTTTCAGAGTTAAATAGAAAAGTAAAATTTAAAATTAAATTTCTAACTCTTGGCTGGGCGCGGTGGCTCACACCTGTAATCCTAGCACTCTGGGAGGCCGAGGAAGGTGGATCGCTCAAGGTCAGGAGTTTGAGACCAGCCTGAGCAAGAGCGAGACCCCGTCTCTACTAAAAAATAGAAAGAAATGATCTGGACAACTAAAAAAATATATATATGGAAAAAATTAACC
>RJWJ010038696.1:0-14873 GCA_004363605.1 Indri indri
CCTCGGCCTCCCAGAGTGCTAGGATTACAGGCATGAGCCACTGCACCCGGCCGCTGGTAGGGTTTTGAGTGAGGGAAGGAGGAGGTCATGGCTGTGTTTGAGAGAGAAGCGTACACTATGGCCGAGACCAGCTTGGAAGCTACTCGAATATTCCAGGTGGGCGCTGCTGAGGGCTGACCCCAAGAGGCAGGTGCTTGGGGAAGGAGAAGAAGGGGTGCCTTTAAGGGAGGCAGAGAGGCAGAGGCGAGGCCAGGGTGGCGAGAGAGGCCACTGGGTGGAGGTGTAGATCAGGATTAGAGTTCAAATCCGATGAATCTAACAGAAGTTGATGCTCTTTCCTCCCTCCCAGATGGCCATTACTTCACAGATACGTTAAAGACTGTACATTTTCTCCCCTGTGAGATTACAGGCATTTTTTCTTCTTTTTAAAAGGATAGCTGGGACAGGGCAGTTCTTAACCCGAAATGACACTGGCTGGTGGTGGCATCTGAGGCACAGAGCCACCACTGTGGGCTTTCCCCAGAGTCGCCAAGGCCCCCAGCAAGCCAAGGCCAGAAGGCATCGCTCTTGATGGCAGCGACCCTGGAGTGTGCGTGCAGGAGCTGGCATTTGCAAGGGGTTCCAGCCAGGGGTCAGGCTGCCCTGGGTCCATTCCAGAAGCTGCTGGGGCTGCAGAAATTGGAGAAGCTTCTGGAAGTCTGGCAGCAGCATTCCTAACCTCTCTCTCGGCTTCCCGAGGCTGGGCTAGTGAACCAAGGCTCCCAGCTTGCCCACTGCTCTGGGAATATTGTCACCAGCAGGCCAGGCAGGTGGTGGCTCGAGCTGCAGGTGCTGTGTCACCTGAGCTGGGGTCACAGCCACTCCACAGGAAGGAGGGAGCCAGGCTCACGCCGCAGCCTGCCTGCCAGCCCACTGCCTTCCTGGCACGGAGGACTGTGGCCCGGGATCTTTTCTGGCCCAGAAACTGGGGTGAGTGTGCTGCTTTGTCTAACCCCCACCCCACCCAGGCCCCTTCCAGGCATCTGGTGCCAGCGGGAACTAGGATTTGGTAGAAGGTGTGGAATGCAGCAGTCCCGGTTTTAAATCCTGGCTTTGCTACTTAACACTCAGGTGACCTCGGACAAGTCGCCATTTTCTCTGAGCCTCAGTTTCCTCACCCGTCAATGACGGTTGGTGTAAGACAGAATGAGACGGTGACTGCCGAGGCCAGCCCGGCCCCTGTGCGGAGCGGACAGGAAGTGCAAGCCGCTTCCTCCCTTCCCTTCCCCGCCGGTGCAACTGGGCGGGGAGTAGGACCAAAACCAAGGCAAAGCAAAATGCTGGGAGCCCGATGGATCCGAACGATTGCTTATGAGATGCCCTGCTCGAGCCGGATGTGCTGTCAGCTTGGCGTCCAGATGGGCACCCCAGAGCAGGGCGCGCCTGGCCAGCCGCGGTGCACAGATGGCGAAAGCACAGGAGGCCAAAGCCAGGTCTCCGGAGCCAGAGCCGGGACTGCTAGGACAGGCAGTGGCAGTGGCAGGGGCTCCCTCGCTCCAGGCCTCGCTTCCTCCTGGGGGACCTCAGCTGCCCGGGGCAGGCCCTACCAGTGGCAGTTGCACTGCTGATCTTGGCACCAAACGTTGCCAGCCTTTGGGAGCCTTTCTCCGTCCCTGACTTTGTCCCCCTGTGACAAGGCAGACAGCTGGGGCCCAAGGAGCGAACGCAACTGAGCTCCTTAACTGGGAGGTGGCAGAGCCAGGACATGAACGCCAGCCTCCGGTCTGCATGGCCAGGTCCTCTCCAGCATACCCCAGGGTCCTCGCAGGATGGGACATCCCTTTTGGTCTTACCACTCTGAGATTTTCTTCTCCCAGAATCTCTCCCGAGGCAGCCCAGGCGGCTTAGGCCAGCGCCGTCCCCACCCTATAAACAGTATGGAGGCAGCTTCCTTCATTTCAAACCTCGTTTGGAGCATGTCGTGCCCCTGCTCAGAGCCTCCACAGCCTCTGTCGTCCTTGGAGGGACTCAGCACCCACAGGGCGCAGCCGGCTGGGCTGCCTCTCTCCTGTTGCTCAGGCCCCCCAAGCATGATCCCACCTCATGCCTTTGCACCTACTGTTCCCTCTGCCTGCAGTGCCCTTCCCACACTTCTTCAAGTCTGCTCTAACATCTAAAGGCACCTCCCCCTCTCTTGTTATTCTCCCGCTTTGCTTTATTTGTTGTCTTAGCTCTCATATGGCACCCATTTCGGTTCCTAGCTTGATAGCTTGCCTCCCCACGCCCCTGCCCCTGACAATGTGCGCGCCATGGAGGTGGGGACTTTCTCTTGTTCGAGGCTGGATCCCAGGGCCTAGCACAGTGCCTGGCACAGAGGAGGCACTTGATCATTTGTCGAGTGAATGAATGATCTAATTAATGCGTGAACAAATTCATCACTCAGCAAACATTTGTGAGCACCTACTGAGATCAAGATCTTGCTGTCGGTATAGGGCTCGGGGAACCAACTCCCTCATCCCTGTACCTCCAGGAGGACATCGCTGGGCGGATCGTCCAAGAACACAGAGCAGAGATCAGAAGGGAGGCAGTGAGGAGCCTGGCAGGCCTCACCCAAGCCCATCCCCCATTTCCTAGCTGTGTGGTCTGGGGCTCAGCGCCTGCCCTCTCTGAGCTCCAGGGTCCTCATCTGTAAAGTGGGGCTAAAAATACCGACCAAGCTACCTCCGCCTCTTCCCTACCCGGGCACATCTACAATCTATTATCCACGCAGCAGCCAGAGGGGCCTTTCTTTTTCATTTTTTTCTTTCTTCTTCTTTTTTTCTTTTGGCATCCAAAAAGCATTTATTTATTTTTTTGACTAGGTAACAAATTTGCATGGTTCAAAATTCAAACGGTGTTAGGAAAAAATGCAGAGAGAAGAAAGTATCCATCCCACCCAGTCCCAGCCAGCCAGGCCTGCTCCTCGGAGGCACGGGCACGCGTTTCTTCCTCCTGGTCTCATCTGTCATGCCAGAGATAATTTCATGCATATACAAGCACATACCTTTATCTCCTTTTTTAAAAAAGCAGGCAAGAGCACACCATGCATGTTGTTCTGCCCTGTGCTTTTTTTCACTTGACAATGTAATCTGGAGAATTTTCAGGGGGTCTTTTTAAAACGTACAACAAAACCAATCGCTCCGCGGCAAACCAGCCCTCTGCTGGAGCCTCATCATTCTCAGCACAAAATTCAAACGTCTACACAGTCTCGTCCATCTGGCCACTGCTGTCATCTCTGACCCCACCTGCCACCTCTCTCCCACTGGCTCACTCCGCTGCAGCCACACTGCCTCTCACTGTTCCTCCAATACTGCAGGCAAAATCCCACCCCAGGGCCTTTGCACATGCTGCTCCAGAAATCCTCTTAGCCACTCTCCACCCTCACACCCCCCATTTTCAGGTCTCTATTCAACTATCACCTGCCCAGAGAGGTTTTCCCTGATTGTCCCAACTAAAAGATCTATCCTCCCACCTGCTCCTTTATTTGCTTTTATTTTTCTTGATAGTACTGATTACTGTTTGTGGTGGGATGTATTTGTTCATCATCTGGTAGCCTACCAGACTGAGCTCTGTGAAATGAGCCCTTGGTCTGTTTTTGTCGCACTCCATCCCAGCACCTGTTTTTTTTTTTGTTGTTGTTGTTATTTTATTTTATTTTATTTTGATACAGAGTCTGGCTCTGTTGCCCTGGCTAGAATGCAGTGGTGTTGTCATAGCTCACTGCAGCCTCCAATTCCTGGGCTCAAGTGATCCTCCTGCCTCAGCCTCCCAAGTAGCTGGGACCACAGGCACGTGCCACCATGCCTGGCTATGCACCTGGATTTTAACAAGTACCCCACAAATACTCATTGTCTGAGCAAATAAATGGATGCCCATTTCACAGATGAGGAAACTGAAGCACAGAGAAGGGGAATCCCTTGCCCAAAGTCAGGGCGGTGTCACCAGAATTCAACCACCCTAACCTGGGCTCTCATTTCAGCCCCATCCTCCATGTCCTAGCTGTGTGGTCTGGGGCTGGTCTCTTGCCCTCTCTGAGCCCAACAATCCTCACCTCCCATCCTAGGGACGGTCAGGAAGATAAGATGGGTGTCCATGGGGCTTCCCTGCTTTCCTGGGGAGCCAAGCTTGACCCACACACCACAGTGGACTATGTGTCCCTGTCCTCTGCCTTCCACCAGGGGCCCTGCCCAGGCTGGCCCATTAATGGCCGTCGAATGCAATGAGAAGGTTCCCGGCCATTAACAATATTTTTAAACAACGATCCCAAGGAAATATTTTTTAACTCCCACGTCATGGTGGGGAACAGCTCTGAATTATTAACTACCTGGCAGCCCTGCTATATTTCTTGACAGAGTTTATTCCGGCATGTACAATTTTCCTCCTGGTAATTTATGAAAAGCGCACTCTCTTCTTTAGGAAATTGCACCCCCTTCTCCTGAGCGCCCCTCCCCAGCTGGAATGTTTGCTGGGTAAACTCAGCAAACTTTTTTTTTTATTTCAGCATATTATGGGGGTACAGATGTTTAGGTTACATGTGTTGCCCTTGTCCCCCTCCCCCGCCAAGTCTGAGTTTCAAGTGCGTCCATCCCTCGGATGGTGCGCATCGCACTCTTTGTGTATGCATATACCCGTCCCCTCCTCCCGCCTCCCCCCTCCCCCCTGCCCAACATCCAGTAGATGTTATTCTTATATGTGCACTTATGTGTTGATCAGTTAACACCAATTTGATGGTGAGCACATGTGGTGCTTGTTTTTCCATTGTTGTGATACTTCGCTTAGTAGAATGCGTTCCAGCTCTATCCTGGAGTATACAAGAGGTGCTATATCACCATTGTTTCTTATAGCTGAATAGTACTCCATGGTATACACATACCACATTTTATTAATCCAGTCATGTATTGATGGACGGTCTTTAAAGATAAAAGTCAGCAAACTTTTATCTTTAAAGACCATCTGCTCTGGTGCCTGATGTTGGAGGATATTTGCCAGGGACACACTGCAGCCCTGTTGTCCAGAATGCCCAGCCTGGGGCTTTTTAGGAATCTAACAGAACCTCGTCAATTAGGATGAATTAGTCATTGGAAGATTCTCACTCCACCCCCGCCCCAGCAATCTCCCCACACTGCGATGCCCGGCGGGGACATCACAAACTGCTTCAGATCCTGGTGGTCCATCCTGGGTTTGAGCCCCAGTGGAACGCTTGTTTCCTGGGACCCAGGAAACATTGCCCACCTTGTCCTAGGCCAAGGCCTGTTGGGGACACAGGCAGAGTTAATGTACCCGGATTTATTTATTTATTTATTTTATTTTTATTTTTTGAGACAGAGTCTCACTCTGTTGCCGGGGCTAGAGTGCTGTGGCTTCATCCTAGCTCACAGCAACCTCAAACTCCTGGGCTCAAGCGATCCTTCTGCCTCAGCCTCCAGAGTAGCTGGGACTACAGGCATGCGCCACCATGCCCGGCTAATTTTTTCTATATATTTTTAGTTGTCCGATTAATTTCTTTGTGTTTTTAGTAGAGACGGGGTCTCGCTCTTGCTCAGGCTGGTTTTGAACTCCTGAGCTCAAACAATCCACCCGCCTTGGCCTCCCAGAGTGCTAGGATTACAGGCGTGAGCCACCGAGCCCGGCCTGTACCTGGATTTAGAGGTAGAGGCCCTAAGGTTCAGTCTTGTCACCGTCACGGACTTAGCTGAGTGACCATGGGTAAGTCACCGAACCCTTCTGATCCAATTTTTTTCCTATCCAGTTTTCTTATCCATGAAACCGGAGTGACAATCTGAATTCACGGAGATTCAGGGATCCACTCAGCAAATAGAGAGCGCCCTGTGCCGGGTAGGGGAACCAGACCAGGGCGTCATGGAGCCCATCCCAGGCTAGGAGTCCAGACCCACAAGCACGCCAGTAAGAAGGAAATGTCCACTGCTGGTGAAAACTATGGGGGAATAGAGCTGGGGGTGGGGAGGTGCTGGGTGTTATTTTGAGTAGAGGGTCCAGGACACAGGGCTCCATGCCCCCTCTCCCTGCAACCAAGGAAGAGTTCGCCCCTCAGGGGAGCTTTGGCGGTGTCTAGAGGTTTTTGGTTGTCATGAGTGGGGGTGGGGGCTACTGGCATCTCATGGGTAGAGGCCAGGGGTGCTGCTAAATGTCCTACTGTGCACGGGACAGCTGCACAACAGAGACACTTCGGTGCCACGTGTCACTCATGCCAGGCCAAGAAGCCCTGTCGTGGTGCCTGTGAGCTGTTGCAAGGCCTTTGGCTTTCACTCTGAGTGACTCGAAGCCATAGGAGGGTGTTTTCAGTTTGGTTTTTTGTGTTTGTTTGTTTGTTTGTTTGTTTGTTTTGAGATAGTCTTGCTCTGTTGCCCCGGCTAGAGTGTAGTTGAGTCCAGCTAGAGTATAGTTGCGTCCCTCTAGCTCACAGCAACCTCAAACTCCCTGGCTCAAGCGATCCTACTGCCTCAGCCTCCCGAGTAGCTGGGACTACAGGTGCCACCACACCCAGCTAATTTTTTCTATTTTTAGTAGAGACAGGGTCTCACTCTTGCTCAGGGCTCAGGCTGGTCTCGAACTCCTGAGCTCAAGCAGTCCTCCCACCTTGGCCTCCCAGAGTGCTAGGATTACAGGCGTGAGCCACCGCGCCTGGCTGGGCCCATGGAGGAGGGTTTTAGGTAGAAGAAGGACATGAGCTGTTTTAAAAGACCCCCTGTGGCTGCTGAGTGGGAAATGGGCTGTGTCGGGGAGCAGGGGTGGCAGATGTCTCCTCGGACACCTGTGTGGGGTCCACTCAGCCACTCACCAAACCCACATTCAGCACTTGGAGTGGCTCTAGGTGCTGGGCACACGGCCACGAGCAAGACAGACCAGGGCCGCCCTCGCTGAGCGGTGGAGACGAGCAGACAAAGCCTTGCTCTGTCCCAGGCCCTCGAAAGCCTCCTCCCATCATCCTTGGGACCAGCCCCAGGCTCCACAGGCTCTGCGCGATCCCTCATGTGTCCTTTGGACATGCCAGGTGTGTGCCAGCCCTGGGTGGGGTGGGTCGTTGTAATGCACTGTCCTCTGCCCAGCCACCGACACGGCCCCTCCCTCCTGCCTTCACGATTCTTCTCAAATGTCACCTCCTTGCTGGGGCTCTTCGACCCCCACTCATTTATCAAAACATCCTTCCCCTCTGGCTCTTACTCTGCCTCCATCCGTCCACCCCCCACCCCCCCATCCACCTGGGCTTCCATCTCTTCATTCATTCAACAAATGCTCGATGAGCCCAACTGTGCCAGACCCTGTGCTGGGTGCCGGGGACCAGTGGAGAGCAAGTCAGAGCCTGAGACCTGCAGATGTTGTTAGTCACATAGGCACACGCCTGCAGCTGTAGGAAGAGCTATAAAATAAAGGTCTGAGTGCCCTGTGAGCACGCGATGGGGTGCCCTGTCCAGGATGGGGTCAAGACGGGCTCCCTTGAGGAAGTGGCTGCCAAGCTGAGATCTGCAGGGAGGGAAATGGGTGCGGTGGGGGTGGGGGGTGTCAGCTCTGGGGCGGCGGACGGTGGTGGAAGAGTGCTCCCAGCCTGCGAGGTGGGCGGGAGCTGGTGTGCGTGGGGAACGGCACGGAGACCAGTTAGTGGCAGAGCACAGTGAGGTCCGGGCTGGGTGGGGCAGGGGAGAAGGGGTCCACAGCAACCGCGCGAGGCCCTGGGGATGAGCACAGGAGCTCCGGGAGGGCCGGGGGCAGGTTTGACGCAGTGGGACTAATTCACATCATAACTCCTTCTACTGCCCTCAGAGAATGACCTGAAGTAGGGTGAGGGAGGCGGCAGGGAGCCCAGCGAGATGGTGCTGCAGTGTCCAGGCTAGAGAGGGCGGTGGCCTAGCTGGGAGGCGGCAGAGGAGATGGAGAGAGAGTTGGGGGTAAAACATATGGGTTCTGGAGGGACGGTGGATATGACGGCTGAGAGCAGGGAGGGGTCAAGGACTCATTCACCCACTAAGTCACCCTTTCCCAAGTGTAGCCAGACAAGACTTGTGCTGGGCACTGAGGAGTCCACCAGTCCAGGGGTCCTTCTCTCCATCCATCCATCCATCCACCCATCCATCCATCCTCTGATTCCTCCATCCTGCCATCCACCCTCCATCCATCCATCTTCCCATCCATCCATCCATCCTCCCATCCATCCATCCTCCCATCCATCCTCCCATCCACCCTCCATCCATCCATCCATTCACCCTCCCATCCATCCATCCTCCCACCTATCCTCCCATCCTCCTATTCATCCATCCATCCACCTATCTTCCCATCCATCCATCCTCCCATCCATCCACTCATCTTTCTATTCTGCGTTCCTCACCACCTACCATGTATTAGGCTGAGTATTGAGACCCAGGGACCAGAAGGCCCAGGATTCAGCCAGCTGTCACTGGGAATCAGGATGTCTGGTTTCAGTTAGTTGATCTTAGCAAGGCTGGAAAAGGCCTTAGAGGTCACAGAGGCCAGATGCCATTGTTCCAGGGACACTGAGGCCTGGGGAAGCTCAGGGCCCCATCTGAGATCACATGGCCAGGCAGCAGCAGGATCGGGCTTGGAACCAGAGGACCCCCATGCCTCCCACCACAGCCCTTTCTGCATGTGTCTTAGAAGCCCTGCCTGGGACCTGTAGGTCCCCAAGGAGGCCCTGCAGCTGGGAGGGGAGCAGCCTTCCTGGGCCCACAGGCCCCTCCTTGCAGACTGTCTTGTCCCACCCTCCACCCCCACCCCAACGGCTGCAGGGGGCGCCTTGCTGGGAAAATGCTTCTGTGCTGCCCAAAGGGCCCATGGGATGCTGATTCATGGCTCACAGGAGCTGCCTGTTAAATATGCGGAGCTTGGCTCTAGCCTGTGCCTGTCTCTTTAAGGAGGCCTTGGGCCTCCCTGCCCAGCCAACGCTCCCGAGGAACAGGAACTGGGCAGGCCTGGTGGCTTCCCTGGCGTGGACCTATTGACTCTGACTTGTTAAGGCAGCCTGAGGTGGGGCCCACAGGTTCCCAGGTGGGGCGAGGAGGACCCAGGGCTCAGAGGAGCCCTCCCTGATCCAAGATCCCACTCCTGGGAAGGGAGGGAAACTGGATCCCAGACCAGGCAGCTGGACTCTGAAGCTTGCGTTTGTGGCACCGAGGACTTGCCAAGCTAGGGTGACCACCTGCCCTGTTTCCCTGGGACTGAGGGGTACAAACAGTGACGGTCCCAGACAAACCAGGACAAGCTGGTCACTCTGTTGTGAGCATCCCGTCAAGGCCAAAGCCATCCCCATGCCTGGGCAGGCAGCCTTTTCTGCTGACCAAGCTCTGTGGGGTGCAGAATTCCAAGGCTCCAGGGGCTGCCCCACCTGGCACATGGCTGTGTGCCCTTGGGCAGGGCCCCTAGTCTCTCTGAGCTTCCATGTCCTCAGTGTAAGGTGAAGATGTGGCCACTGCCCTGCCCTCCTCAGGCCAGTGGGACAGTGCAGGGAGGTAACGGTTGCCAGAGTGACTTTAATCCTTCACTTGAATCTCTGTGCACTGGGGTCAGATGTCCCCTGGGCCTCTGGACTGCCCACGGCAGGGAAGGGGGTCCGTTGATTCACCCAGCACAGGGCCTGGCACATATGAGGTGCGCAGTGCATACTGAATGGATGGATGCACCCACACGTGAATGGAAAGTCAAACGTGTGTGTGTGCCTGCTCTGTGCCTGCTCTGTGCACAGAGTTGGGGAAATAGAAGAACCAGACTACCTGGGCCCTCAAGGAGGTCATCCTTAGGGGGAGGTAGACAGAAAAGGAGTCGGTGCCCAGAGTGGCCCTGTTTGGAGCTTCTGGGCTGTGCTACTTACCAGCCAGGGGAACTTGGGAAGATCTCTTTACTGCTCCATGCCATGATAATTTCCCTCTGAAAACAGCATTAAAAATGGCACCTTCCTCATAAGTCGTTGAAGGAATAAGCTAATGTGCTTAGAGCTAGGTGTCTGGAACTATGTGAGTTATTATTATTGCAATTGTTATGTGAGGGAGGCAGATGGGAGGAGAGAAGAGAAGTTGCCAGGAGGAGGGGGCAGTGGCACGGGGAAGAGCCAGGAGCCTGCAAGAGTGACCTTGGGGAGAGTGCCCAGTCTCTGCTCACGGGCGCTTGCAGAGGGAGTTGGAAGCGAGCATCGAGCATCGCTCAGGCCTCTGGGGTCTGCCGGCCTGCTAGCCTGCATAGAGCCTTCAGGAAGCCGAGCCCCCTGCCTGTGGGGGGGAGGGTGACCCTCCCTGGTGCAAACTCCTCTGCCTGCCCCCAGCTTGGCTGGGCAAGAGTGGATCCAAGCACCAATCGTGCGATTGGCCGCTGTGCCAAGCGACCTCCAGCCCTTCTATGGGACCACACTATAAATCCACGGCAGCCTGAAGTTCACCAGCTGCCTGCTGAGCAAGGTTGGGGCAACCATTTCCTGTCCCAAAGCCACCTCTGCCCTGGCCCCTATCCCACGGAGGCCTCCTGCAGCTCTGCCAGGGAGGCTCCCTCATCCTCCAGGAGCAGATGAGGAAGCTAAAGCTCATCCCCCCCGCAGGCAGAACAGAGAGGGCAGGGCGTAGGGGGTCAGTCTCCGCCTGCTGCCTCCCGGGCCAGACACGGGTGACAGGGCTTCTCCCTCAGGGGAGGACACAGAGGCACTGGGGCACTATCGGAGCCCACCACCCGTGCCAGCAGGCTCACTGCCCGCAGGCCCTGGTGCCCAAGACTGCCAGTGTCTGGCCTGCTCCGGGATTCCCAGGGGCTCTGTGGCCAGGCCCATTCATTATGCAAAGGCCAAGGTGGCTCCAGCTGACTCCTCCACCAGCCCAGGAGCCCAAGCCTGGGTATAGGGCTCCTCAGTGACCCAGCCAGGCTAGGCTCCAGCAGTCTGCCACTGCGCTGGGTGGGCAAGGGTCCTGAGCCACTTCCGGGCACCCGCTCACTCGCTCAGCAGCATTTGCCATAATTACCCAGCCATCCTCTTCAAGTGTATGGCAACCATAGCAACAGACAGATGTTCTGTCCCAGCCACGGTCCACAGCAAGCCAGGAGCCAAGCACAAAATTTAACCCCTTCCAGCTCAAGCAGGCAAGGGCAAGACTGGAATGCAGGCCCAGAGGCTCCAGGCCAGGTGCCCACCCTTGCTGGGCTCTGCCAGATGGGACTAGGTGAGCCCCGAGGACCCACAGGTCTCTGATCCTCACGCTGCGTCTTTGCCTCCTTCCACCTTTCCTACCCACTTCTTTCTCCCCAGAGCCAAAAATGAGTGGTTAGAGGTAGAGGTCATAGCTGAAACGCTGGGGCGGGGCTGGCGTGCTCATTATGGTGCAGGCTACAGAGCACTGGATGCAGAGTCAAGTGAACTGAGCTGGGCTCCTGCTCTGGTTCTGCCTCTGGGTTGCTGTGTGACCTTAGGCAAGTGACTCACCCTCTCTGAACCTCGATTGCTGCCTCTGTATAATGAAGGGAGTAGACACTCATGCTCTCATTCCACAAATCTTTACTGATCATCCACTGAGTGCTAGGCCTGGGGGAGGCTCCAGGGAACACAATCCATGGGGAGCTGACACCCCAACGAGGGGATAGGAGCACTGGCAATACATAGGTCACGGATGTGGGATGACTGTCATTTCTGTGAAGTGCCAGGGAAGACCGAAAAGGGTCCTCTGATGGAGAGTAAGAAGTGGCAGGGGCAGGCGTGCTTTAGACAGGTGGTCAGAGGAGGCCTCAGAGGAGAGGACACTGGGCTGGGGTCCGAGGCGGGGCAGGAGTCGGCCACACAGGAGTGGGGAAGAGTCCCAGGCAGAGGGACCAGCCAGGGCAAAAGCCCTGTGGAGGGAAGGAATGAGCTTGGCTGCTTGGGAACCGCAGGGAGTGACCCACGGGCAATGCGCACAGAGGGAGGGGAAGGAGAAAGTCAGGGTCCCAGCTGCAGACGGTCAGTGCCTCCTGGTGCCGGCCCTGGGGAGGTTCTGAGCAGGGGCAACCTGGTCTGATGTCCTTGTGGTCTCTAGGCCCTTGGCTAGGGATGGCCCAGCCAGTTGGTCCCAGCAAATTGGGCCTCCCCTGAACCGTGATGGCCCAGCCCCAGGGGGCAGGGACGCGGCTCCAGCTGCTCCCCAGCCGGCCTCTGGCTCACTCGCTCGCTCTCTGGGCTTTGCCCCGGAGGCCACTGGGCTGAGCCAATACCTGGAGGCTCCTGACCCAGCAGGGCCCCACCTGGGTTAGCTATTAATAAGCAGAGCGTGGGTGAGCCCCAGAGTGTGGTGGGGAGGCCCACTTGGGGAGGGGAGCCCCCAGTCTCTGGCCCCACGTCCCAGCAGGCCGGCTTTAGTCCTGCCTCTGCGGCTTCCTTGTTTTCTGGCCTTGGACTTGACTTAGCACTAAGCTTCCTGAGCCTCGGTTTACCATCCTCGAAAACGGCTTAGTAAAACTTCTCCCCACCCACCCCACCCTCGCCTGGTTCACTCAACTCCGGCCTCACTCGCTGTTTTCTGAACACCCCAAGCTCAGCCCCGTCTCAGGCCCTTTGCAATTAACTTTCCGCTTCCTCCACCCGGGCATTCTTCCTCCGCGTGCTCAGTCCTTCACCTCTGGGGTCTCTGCCCAATGCCACCTCCTCGGAGAGACCTCCCGGACCACCCGTCACTCCGTCTGTCTTTACCATGCTCGTGTCCTCACGGCACCTGTGGATTTCATTCCTTTATTCAACAAATGTTTCCTCAGCGTCCAGCACTGTCCTCGGTGCGGGGATGGAGCAGGGAACAGAAGAGACGGACCCTGCCCGCCTTCCCAGAGGGCACGGGCTCGTGGGTGAGACGACGAAGACAAAGCAAGCGGGGAGGGGGTGGGGAGCTTGCGGGGATATGGCAGCGTCAGACTTGGTGGTCAGGGAGGCTGCGCAGAGACGGTGGCATGTGAGCAGGATCCGAAGAGGCAGAGTCTGGGTCTGTGGGATCGGTGAGTGGCAGAAGCCCTGAGGAGATATATTTTGTCTCTCCCTAGAACGTGCCTCCGGTGGGCAAGGTCAAGTCGTGTCTTCTTTTTCTTTTTCTTTTTCTTTTTTCGAGACAGGGTCTCACTCTGTCGCCCAGGCTGGAGTGCAGTGGCCTCATCATAGCTCACTGCAGCCTCAACTCCTAGGCTCAAGCAACCCTCCCGCCTCGGCCTCCTAGAATGCTAGGATTACAGGCGCGAGCCACGGCGCCCAGCCTTGCGTGTCTTCTTATTGTTCCGTTCTTGGTGCCCAGCGCATAGTAGGTGCTTAATAAAGTCTGGTGTTGCTGCTGTGGGCTGTTGGAGATTACGTGCTGCCCCTAGAGCTCCTCTCGCCGGGCCTGCACAGGGCAGCCCTTGGGAAGCATGGCCCCTGTGCCCGGAGTCTGCCAGCCAGGGCATGAGGGTGCCTGCTGGGGAAGTGGGCAGCCACCGGGGCCCAGGGAGGGGGCGAGGGCTGGCGGGGGAGGAAGAGGCAGGGTTGGTGGCAGGGGCCTGGTCTCCAGGGCCCTCCATGGCATGCAGAGACTCAGGACGCTATCCTGAGGGCCATGGGCAGCCACTGGAGGGCTGGGGTGGGGATGGTGTGATTGCATCCGGGTTTTCGAAGACCCTTTGGAGTCCACTGTGGAGAATGGAGAGGGTCTGGGTGGGGCCCAGGACAGGTGGGAGGCACAGGGACAGCGAGAAGCCCAGAAAAAGCCCTGGGAGAGCAGGAGGCCTCAAGCAGGCCCTGCATCAGGGCTGGGCCGGGTGGGGCACATTTACCACAGGCAGAGCTCGGGCACTGAGATCTCACACGTTGTGTCCACCCCAGCACTCATGCCGACGGCGGCTCAGCCCCTGATGCAGGCTGGCACCCGCCCTGTTCTGGGCCCAGGAAGGCAGCGTGAACACGGGACAGAAACCCCTGCCCTCCTGGGCAGAACCGCTGTAAACACGAGAGACACATGTATGGTATGAGAGGAGGGAAAAGGAAGAAAGTGGGGAAGCGCCAGGCGGAGGGCGCGGGGAGGCCCGCCCCCCCTCGCAAGGAGACCTCTGCACCAGGGCAGAGAGAAGTGAGGGGCAGGGCCTGGCTGGGGGGAAGAACTTCCCAGGGGGCAGGAGCCGGAGCAGGGGGAACCTGGGAGGCAAGAGGCTGTAGGGGTGGGAGTGCCGGCCTGCAAGATCTTTACAAGGCCTGGGCTTCTGAGTGACGCAGGAGCGGTTGCAGGCCGGGACACAGTGGACTCTCCTCGGAAGGGTCCCTCTGGCTGCCGTGTGGAGAACAGATCCAGGCAGGCGCAGAAGCCGGGGAGCAGGGAAGCGGCTGGGGCCGTGATCCAGTGAGAGATGATGGAGGCTGGTCCAGGGGAGGCCCCCAGGAGGGCGAGGAGTGCTGGAAACGGAGGAGTGTTTAGAAGTCAGAGCCCAGGGCCAGGCGTGGTGGCTCACGCCTGTAATCCTAGCACTCTGGGAGGCCAAGGCGGGCGGATTGTTTGAGCTCAGGAGTTCAAGACCAGCCTGAGCAAGAGCGAGACCCCGTCTCTACTAAAAATAGAAAGAAATTAATCGGACAACTAAAAATACATAGAAAAAATTAGCCGGGCACGGTGGCACATGCCTGTAGTCCCAGCTACTCGGGAGGCTGAGGCAGGAGGATGGCTTGAGCCCAGGAGTTTGACGTTGCTGTGAGCTAGGCTGACGCCACGGCACTCACTCTAGCCCGGGCAGAAGAGTGAGACTCTGTCTCAAAAAAAAAAAAAAAAAAAAAAGAAGTCAGAGCCCAGGATTTACTGACTTAGCAGACGGACGTGGGACATGAAAGACAGAATCAGAGAGACAGAGAGAGAGTCGGAGAGATAGAGATAGACAGA
>RJWJ010038697.1:0-14832 GCA_004363605.1 Indri indri
CCTGAAATATCCTCTTTCCTTAGTTACCATATTCACCTGGTTTTATTCTTAATTCTAGAGCTATACCTGGGTTCCTTTAGGGATTCTTTTTCTGCCTTTATCTGAAAAGTTATTTCTTGAGATTTTGCCCCTGGCCTTCTGTTATTTTCATTCTCGGCATGCTCACAGAACAAGCTCATTCATTCCCATGACTTTAATTCAGATCTGTAGTAGTTAATGCCCAAATTGATTACCTGTATCTTAGCTGTTCTACCTTGTTTTCATATATTTGCATTTCGATTTCCTGACATCTCAAACTGAAGAAGTACCAAACAAAACCTTCAGCATCTCCGTTGCTCTTCAGTGTCCCTTAACTCAATGAATACTGCCACCTGGTATCCAGGAAGGCAGGCAATACCTGCATGTCATTCTGGACATCTCCCTTTCCTGCCCCCAAATTCCAATCACAAAGTCCTGTTGAGTCTGCCTCCCAAACCGCTCTCCAATTTATCCAGTTCATTCCTTTTCCAGAGCCATGATCCTTGTGGAGTCCCAGCCAATCTGATGAGCACAGCAGCCACATCTTTCTAAACCACAATTCTCATGTCACATCTATGGCTCTTCCTTGTCCCTAGCATAATGTCACATTTAAATCACTCAATATGGTTTAAAATGCCCTACCGCCAGAAAATCTTGAGTCCAAGGAATACAAATCATGCTGCTTCACAGCTCCAAGCTTTTGTACATACAGGTCTCCTCCTGGAACATTCTTCCCTAGGCCATCCATTGGGCTACTTCCTACTCATCACTCAGTCAACCCACAGTTCTTGAGTGTCTTCTGTATACCTAGCATGGCGGCTTGTACGTATGCCTATTCACGATAATATTAATACCATGCATTATTGAAAATTGCCATGTGGAAAGCGTTCTGTTATGCACACTCTATGTATTATCTCATTCGATTCTCACGACAACACTATGAGGTAGGTATCAAGCTATCCCACAGATAAGGAAACAGCAGCAAAGTGAATTCAAAAAATTTTCCAAAGTCAAGCATTAGGAATTGACAAAACCAGGATTCAAATCCAGGCGATCCAGCCCCAGAGGCCATTCTCTTAACCAGGACAACTCTTATATCCTAAAAAATGTCTATTGGATGAATAAACCCCTACATTATTAATAACAAAAAGTATACAAACTAGAAGCCAGAATTTTGATCACTACATTGATTTATATTCTGGATCAATTTCCCTGAGATTAATATTTCTGTTCTTTAAATAGAAAATACTCCCACATACTCTGGAAACCTGTGATTTCCCATGGGTAAGGGGGGGGACTACTGTACATATAAAAGAACCCTAAGAAAAAAACTAGAATTCTAGGACAATGTAAATGCTGAAATTCATTATTTAGAACATCCTAGAACAATGTTTTAAAAGCATGACTGACACATTCTTTGTGGTTTGCATCAGTTTCTGAAATTTGAGATTTGGAAGTCGATGATAGGAATGAAAATAAGGACTGGAGGGGATTCCCATTGATCTTTTATTAGATTTGTACTAACACATAAACAGAAACTGAAGAATTCTGCAGATTACACTGGTTTTGTGCCTTTCTCTATTGATTGTGATTTTGTTGTTTCCCTTAAAGAGTTCAGTTACTGTTTTGTTAACTCTGGCTATTCTACAAATGGGATGAGCTATGCATGGGAAGACCCCATTGCTCCAATTTCACATAAACAAGCAACCTTTTGAATACTACATATTTTACCAAATATATGGAGAAGAGATTACTTCAGGAAGCAGAACAAATATACCCATCACTGAAAAGTAAAACAAGTCAACAAACTGGTCTTAGGCAATGTTGGTTCTTATGAATTAGTAAATTAGGACCAATCAACCACCTTGGGAACAATGATAAAAATCACAATTTTGCAGTTTCTGGTCTAGCATGTCAGGAGCTTAGAAGTTGCCAGTCTATGCTAACAACAAATAAAAAGGAAAACACTGAAAAATCAACAACTCTGCACAGATCCATCAGAGAAGTGAGGTCACAGAACAAAGGGCTGCCCCCAAAATTGGAGAGACAGAGAGGCAGATACAGAGAATCACAGAAAGCTTTGCAGGAATCAATTAAGAGGTAGGAAAACCTGAACTGTAATTGATGAACTGTGGGAGGCTCTGTGTGGACAACTGTACCTGATTCTGGCAGGAGAGGAGAAAATGAACCATTTAGAAACAAAACATAGCATTTTGTTTTTCTTAACAAGGTCTGCTCTCAGGAGAAACTACTGACCAGACCCAAACATGGCTTGGCTTTGACCAGGGCCTAATCTATCTGGGGTAGGGGAATGCCCAGCTCTAGGTGGCTCTTGCCTTCCATGTGGGAGGAGGAAAATACCCAACTGCAGCTCCCTCTAACCTTCCATAGGGGCAAAGGAAAAGTCCTCAATTCCAGGCACCACTAGCCTTCCACATGGGGAGAGGGAAAGACACAACTTCAGCCCCTTCCATCCATCGTGTTCCACCTAAGGAGGGGCACTGAAAAGCACTGCTGAAGTTTACAGCCCCAGGGCACAGGCTCACCAGAAGACCAAGAGCTAGTCACAGGATGATGGAATGCTCCCCTGCCACAACTTACTAAAGGCCTATTTACTGCACTTCCTCTTACCTCGTACATCATGCCTGACTGCCAACAAAAAATTACAAGGCACGCTAAATGGCAAAAAACAGTTTGAAGAGATTGAACAAGCATCAGAAACAAAGTCATAAATGGCAGGAACGTTGGAGTCATTAGACCAGGAATTAAAAAAAAAACTGTGATTAATATGCTGGGGGCTTTAATGGAAAGAGCAGGCAACATGCAAGAACAGGTGGATGATATAAACAGATAGACGAAAATTCTAAGAAAAAATAAAAAAGAAATGCTAGAGATCAAAAATGCTGTTAACGAAAATGAAGAATGCCTTTGATGAGCTCATTAGTAGGTGGGCTCAGGAAAGAAAATTAGTTTGAGAAAATTACAACAGCCATTTCCCAAATTAAAAAGCAAAGGAAAAAAAGACTGAAAAAAAAAATCCAGAATGTCCAAGAACTCTGGGGCAACACAGAAGGTGTAATATATACATAATGGGAATACCAGAGGACAAGAAAAGAAGAAACAGAAGGAATATCTGAAGCAATGATGACTAAGGATTTCTGCCAAACTAATGTCAGACACCAAACCACAGATCCGGGAAGCTCAGAGAATGCCAAACAGGACAAATGCCAAAGAAACTATATCTAGGCATATTATATTCAAACTTCAGAAAAATCAAGGATAAAGAAAAAAAAAATCTTGAAATAAGCCAGAGAAGAAACACCTTACCTATAGAAGAGCAAGGCTAAGAATTACACCCAAATTCTCAGAAACCATGCAATCAAGAAGAGCATAGAGTGAAATAACTAAAATGTTAAGAGAAAAAAGACACCAACCTATAATTCTAGACTCTGCGAAATTATCCTTCAAAAGTGAAGAAATAAAGACTTTCTGAGAAAACCAAACATTGAGGGAATTTGTTGCCAGTAGACCTCCCTGCAAGACATGTTAAAAAGAAGTTATTCCGAGGACAAGAAAATAATATAGGCCAGAAACTTGGATCTACATTAAAGAAAGGAAGAGCATTAGAGAAGGAATAAGTCAATTTTTTTTTTTGAGACAGAGTCTCACTCTGTTGCCTGGGCTATAGTGCCATGGCATCAACCTAGCTCACAGCAACATCAAACTCCTTGGCTCAAGGGATCCTCCTGCCTCAGCCTCCCGAGTAGCTCCCTGACCCTGACCCTAACCCTAACCCTGACCCTACCTGAACCCTAACCCCTAACCTCAACCCCAACCCCTAAACCCTAACCCCTATCCCCAGCCCCAAGCCCTAGCCCTACCCCTACCCCCAACCCTGACACCCTAAATCTAATCCCCAAATCTTAAACCCTCTAACCCTTAAACCTCTCACCCTGACTTTCTAAACCTGTAACCCTCTAACACTAACCCTAAACCCTAACCCTTAACCGTAACCCCAACCACAACTCTAACCCTAACCTCTACCCTCATCCTCACCCTAACCTGAACCCCTATCCCCTAACACTACCCTTAACTCTAATATTCTATCCCTAACCCTAAAAGTCCAATCCTAGCTTTTCAACCTTAATCCCCAACACTCTATTTCTTACCCATCCCTCACCCAAATCCTAACTCTAACCCAGTATCTCTAACCCTAACTCTAGGCCTATCTCTAGCCCTCATCCTAACCCTAAGCCTCCAACACTAACTCTAACTACCCAATCCTAAATGTAAACCTAGACCTCACCCTAGCCTTAACCTCCTAACCGTATTTTACCACTACCTCATCCTCAACCCAACCCAACCACTACACCGCTAACTCTAACCCCCTAATCTTATAACGCTAACCTCTTAATGTTAACCTTACCCCAACCCCAACCTCAACCTCTATCCTACCCCTCACCCTAACCCTAACGGTAACCCATAAAAAAGAAAACAAAAGCTTGACAACGTAAGGACATAGACCTACACACCAATGTTTTTTCTCACCATAGATGTGAACAATTACTCACAGCTGGTCTTCGGTAATAAGAGAGGATTGGTTCTTGCACTACTTACATTACCAACATCCCGGCATCCTCATGTCCTGCTGACAGTCCTGTGCAACCCGTGGATTTGAGAAGTTGGTCCTTTGTATACAGAGATTTCACATCCCCCCAATGCTACATTATTTTTATCCTTTTTAGGTTGTGGAGTCAGAACCCTCCAATATAGAGAGAACAAATTATATCTATTTTTAAAAATTTGCATATAACTGGAGCCACATTGTTCAAATCCATGTAGTTTAAAGGTCGACTGTACAACACATTGAAGGGATTATACACCACGACCAAGAGGCCTTCACCATGTTGAAACATTCTTGATATTCTTGGATAAAGTTATGTATGTAATACACCATATTAACAGAATGAAGGAAAAATATCACATAATCGTATCAATTCTTACGAAAGATTTAACACCCCAACCCAGACACCTTAACACGCTAACACCCTAAAACACTAATACCCTAACCCTAACACACTAACAGCCTAACACCCTAACACATTTATACCCTATCCCTAATGCACTAACACCCTAACCCTGACAACTTAACCTGCAACCCTGACACCCTAACACCCTGTGACAACCTAATACACCAAAACCCTAACTTCCTAACACCCTAAGCCTAACACCATAAAACCCTAAGACCCTAACACCCTAAGCCTAACACCCGACCATCCTAACAACCTTAGCCTAACACCCTAACACCCTAATCTCATGTTAGGGTTAAGGTGTTTGGGTGTTAGGGTTAAGGTATAAGGGTGTTAGTATGTTAACGTTAGGGTTTTAGTGTGTTAGGGTTAGGATGTTAGTGTTTAGGGTGTTAGTGTGATCAGGTGCTATTATTAGGGCCCTAGGGTTAGGGTGTTAGGGTGTTATGGTGTTAGCATATTAGGGTTAGGGTGTTTGGGTATTAGGCCTAACACCCTAAAACTAATACCCTAACACCTTAAGCCTAACACCCTGATACACTAAGACTAAGACCCTAACACCATAAACCTTACACCCTATCACCCTAACCCTAACTCCCTCACACCCTAACACAATAACATAATAAGCCAAACGCCCTAAACCTAATACCCTAACACCCTAATACCATAATACCGTAACACCCAACACCCTAACCCTAACACCCAAACACCCTAAGACTCACATCCTAACAGCCTAAGCCTAATACCCTAAAACCTAACACCCTACCACCCTAAGCCTAACACCCAAACACCCTAAGACTCACATCCTAACAGCCTAAGCCTAATACCCTAAAACCTAACACCCTACCACCCTAAGCCTAACACCCTACCACCCTAAATCTAAAACCTTAATCTTAACAACCTAACACACTGACACACTATAAACCTAACACCCTAAGCCTAACACCCTAACCATAACACCCTAACACACTAAACCTAACACCTTAACCCTAATGCTCTAACTCTCTAATTCCCTACCCCTATCACCCTAAACCCTAAGCTTAACACCCTAAGCCTAACACCCTAACTCCCTAATCCTAACACCCTAACACCCTAAGCGTAACATCCTAACACCCAAACACCATAAACCTAACACTCTAACACCCTCACACACTGACACCCTATCATCCTACACCCTAACCCTAATACCCTAACCCTACCACCCTAACACCCTAACATTCTAAGCCTAACACCCTAAGACCCAAAGCATAACACCCTAACACCCTAAGGCTAACACTCTAATATGCTAACACCTAAGCCTAACACACTAACACACTAAGCGTAACACTGTAATACCCTAAGCCCATGTTCGGGTTACGGTGCTAGGGCCCATGTTATGGTTAAGGTGTTAGGGTTAAGGTGTTAGAGTTAACGTGTTAGGTGGTATTAGTGTGTTAGGGATAGGGTCTTAGGGTTAGGGTTAGGGTATTAGGGTTAGGCTCTAATACCATAGTACCCTAAAACTGACACCCTAACTCCTTAAACCTAACACCCTAATATGCTAAGCCTGACACCCTAACAGCCTAACATGTTAACACCATAACCCTAATACCCTAACACCCTAAGTCTAACATCCTAAGCCCCTGGTTGGGTTAAGCTGTTAGGGTTAAGGTGTTAGTGTGTTAGCATTCGCCTTTTAGTGTGTTAGGTTTAGGATGCTATTTTTAGGGTCCTAGAGTTAGGGTGTTAGGGTTTTGTGGTGTTAGTGTGTTATGGGTAGGGTCTTAGGGTTAGGGTGTTAGGGTCTAATACCCTATACCCTAAAACACCCTAACACCTTAAGCCTAACACACTAACACCCTAATATGCTAAGCCTAACACCCTAACACTCCAAGCCCCTAAGCCTAACACCCTAATCCTAACACCATAATCCCCTAATCCTGGCACCCTAACTCCCTAACCCTAACACCGTAACCCCACTCTGAAACCCTAATCCCTGAACATTAACACCCTAACCCCCAACCCTAAAACCCTAACCGTCTAACACAAAAACCCCACCCTAAAATTTTAACCCCAATCCTCTAACCCTAAAACCCTAACCCTCTAACCCTAACCCTCTATCCCTAAAGTCCTAACCCTCTAAGCTACCCTAAAACCCTAACCCTAGCTATAAAACCCTAAAATTGTAAAATGCTAAAATCATAAAATCCTATCCCCTAACCCCAAACTCCAACCCCTTTAACCCTAGACCCTAACCCCCTACCACTAACTCTAATCCCTAACCCCTAATGCTAACCTCCTAACCCTAACCCCTAATGGTAACCTCTAACCCTGAACCCTGATCCTGACCCTGATCCCACCCCTAAGCCACTAACCCTCTAACCACCCCCTAACCCACCCTCTAGCCCTAACTGTAGAGAACATTTCGGGTCATATGGAGCCCAGAGCTGGGAATGTTTCCTTGTTGCTTTGTTCCAAGAACATGCCTGGGGGCTTGCACGTGAGCCAGGGTGCCCTGACCCTGCAAACAGGAGGAGCTAGAGAGCTTAGGATGCAAACATTGGCTCTCCAGAAACAAAACAACAAGGAATATGGCGTGTTGAGTTGGGACAATGAGGGAACATGGAAATTGGGTGGGACGGTTGCCAAACAGGCTGTGTTATAAATAAAGACACTGCAGCAGGAAGGCACTGCAGTCTTGTACCGTCTATGTGTGTGTATGTCTCTTTGTCTCTGTGTTCATTCCTCATCCCTAGGTGGGCCATGACACTAACCTTCTAACCACCTATCCCTATCACCAACCCCATCACTAACTACCCCTACAACTCTAAAAACCATATCCCTAACCACTAACCCCTAACCCGTAATCCTCACCCTCATCTCAACCACTCACCCCTCACACTCATGCTCACCTGTACTGACCTTCTCCCTCACTCTAAACCCTAACCCTAAGCCCCAAGCCCAATCCCTAAACCCAAATCCAATCCCACCCCACACTAACCCTAATGATAAACCCTAACCCCATCAATAAACCCTAACCCCATCCATAAACCCTAACCCCAACCCCTGTTAACCCCTAACCCTTAACACTAACCCCTAACTCTAAACCCTAACCCTAACCCCTAACCCTAAACTCTAACACTTAACTCCTAACCCTAACCATAACTTATTTCTAACTGTACTGTAAAATTAAACGTATATCCAAATATGAATTTTAACCTAATCCTATTTTCAAGTCTTTTGGACCATAATTCAATTTTCACCTGATCCGAATTCTTTTCCTTTTTCCCTATTTTCAAGTTCTCCCTAGTGTAACCCTGAATCAAACACCAACCCTAACCCTTAAACCTAACCCAATCCCAACCCTAACCCTAAACAACCCTAAACCCTAACAAGCCTAATCCTTAAATCCTTAAACCTTAACCATAACCCCAACCCTAACACCTAACGCTAGCCCTCTAACCCTAAAGCCTAAACCCTAAACCTAACCCAACACCAAACCTAGCCTTAACGCCTAATGCTAACACTCTAACCCTAAACCCTAAAGACAACTCCCAAACCTAACCCCCAGACCCTGATGCCCCAAACCACCAAACCCTAACCCCCTCATGCTAAACTGTAACTTTAAAAGCCTAACTCTAATCCCAACCACTGACCCTACACCTACACCCTAAATGATAACCATAGCTCTAACACCCTAACCCTAAGACACTAAAACCCTAACCCTAAAATCCTCAAACCCTAAACCCTAAAACCCTAAAGCCTAAACCCTCTAACCCTAATGCTCTAACCCTAAACCCTAACCCTATATCCTAAACATTAACCACAACCTTCAAACCCTAAACCCTAAGCCCCTAAACCCCTAACGCTAAACCCCTAACTATAAACCCTTAACCCTAACCCTGACCCCTGACCCTACACCTATAATCTAAATGATAACCCTAACCCTAACACCTTAACAACACCCTAACCCTAACACATTAAAACCCTAAAACCCTAAACTTTAACCCTAAACCCCAAACCTTAAACCCTAACTCTAAACCCTAACCCCAAGCCCTAACCCCTAATGCCTAAACCCAACCCCTAACCCTTAACCCCGTTAACCCTAACCCAAGCTTCAACCCCTAAACCTAAACCCTAACCCTTAACCCTGAACCCTAAACTCTAACCCTAAACCCTAAACCTAAACACTAACCCTCTAACCCTAACTCTTTAACCCTAACCCCATAACCATCTAACACTAACCCCCTAAACCTAACCCTCATCCCAAACCTCCTAACCCTAAGCCCTAACTCCTAATGCTAACCACTGACCCTGAACCCGACCCTGATCCCACCTCTAACCCACTAACCCTCTAACCACCCACTAACACACCCTCTAACCCTAATCCTCTAACCCTCTCTCTAACCTCCTAACCCTAACCCCAACCCTAAGAACCCTAAAAACCCTAACCATACTCCTAACAACCCTAACCCCTAACCCATAATCCTTACTTTCACCTCAACACCTCATGCCAAACCCTTACCCCAACCCCTCACCCCTCACAGAGGCACATCATATATCTGATGAGGGCACGTTATCCTGAATATATAAGTAACTTTTAAGACTCAACAGCAAAAAGACTAACAACCCAATTACAAAACAGATAAAGAGGTAAAAATAAACACTGCACAGAAAAATACAAGCAAATGGCCAACAAGCACAAGAGAAGAGAGTACATATTATTAGTTATTATGGAAATTCAAATTCCAAATGCAATGACATACCCACTCACACACACTAGAAAGGCTGTTGTTATAGATATGTGTTGGCAAGGATGGAGAAAAACTGGATACCCTTACACACTGCTTATAGAAATACACACACACACACACACACACACACACACACACACACACGGATAAATATCATGGAATACTACTCAGCCATAAGAAGCAATGAAATACCAGCCTAAGCAAGAGCGAGACCCAGTCTCTAAAAACAATAGAAAAATTAGCTGGGCATGGCGGCACGTAGTCTCAGCTACTCAGGAGGCTGAGATAGGAGGATCACTTGAGCCCAGGAGTGTGAGGTTGCAGAGAGCTATGATCATGCCACTGCACTCTATTCCAGACAATAGAGTGAGACCCTGTCTCTAAAAACAAAAGGGAATGAAATAATGCCATTTCCTGCAATGTGGAGGGAACTGGAGACCATTACCCTAAGTGAACTATCTCAGGAACGGAAAACCGAACACCATGTGTTCTCACAAATAAGTGGGAGCTACTACATGGATACACATGGGAACAAAGCAATGTAAAGGGCATGAGAAACCGAGAAAGGGGGAGGGAGAGAGAGTGGGTGTAGGATAAAAACTTGCCCACAATGAACACTATTCTGGTGATGGACACACCAAAACCCCTGACCTCAGCATTATAAAAGATATCCATGTAACAAAAACACTTGCACTATCTTAATTAATATTTTGAAATGGCCGGGCGTGGTGGCTCACGCCTGTAATCCTAGCACTCTGGGAGGCCGAGGTGGGAGGATAGCTTGAGGTCAGGAGTTCGAGACCAGCCTGAGCAAGAGCGAGACCCCGTCTCTATTAAAAACAGGAAGAAATTATCTGGACAACTAAAAATATATAGAGAGAGAAAAAATTAGCCAGGCATGGTGGCGCATGCCTGTAGTCCCAGCTACTTGGGAGGCTGAGGCAGAAGGATCGCTTGAGCCCAGGAGATTGAGGTTGCTGTGAGCTAGGCTGAAGCCACAGCACTCTAGCCCAGGGACGGAGTAAGACTCTGTCTCAGAAGAAAAAAAAAAAATTTTTTTTTGAAATGAAAAAATAAGATTGTACTGAAGTTCTATTCAGAATAATTAGCTAAGAACAGGAAATAAAAGGCATCCATATGTGAAAGGAATGTAAAACTATTCACAGATTCCAAATCACATGATCTTAAATATATAAAATCCTAAAGAATTCAAAAAAATTATTTGAGCTAGCCGACAAACACAGCTAAGTTACAGAACAACGTATCAATACACAGAAATCTATTTTATTTCTACACACTGGTAATCAATAACCTGGAAATAAAATTAAGACAAAAATTCCATTTGAATAACATCCACAAAAATAATCTGCTTAGGGAAAAAATTAACCAAGGGGCAACACCTGTATGTGCAAATTACAAAATATTACTGGAAAAAATTTTCAAAAAATCTAAATAAATGTAAAGACACTCCATGGTCATGGACTGGAGACTTAATATGTTTTAAGATGGCCATACTACACAAAATGATCTCAAACTCAATCAAACGCTGCCCAGACCCACCTTGGAGTCATCTCTGCTCTTTAGATCTGCCAAGGCCTAGAAACTGAGGGACAGTCTCAGAAACAGTTCCAGAAACAGAAAAGTGGAACCAAAGAGAAACACACATTTTTCTCCCAGTTGGGGAAGGCAGTGAAGTGGGCCTAGTGGATTGGACTGTCAGGGAGAAACGTGTATTTCCTGATTTGGGGGTTAATGGTGGTCACCTGGGAGAGTGTTGCTGTTGTAAAACACATGGGAGTACTTACTGTGAAGTAGACAATCTCTCACAGCAATGACGCTAGGGACTCTGAAGGCAGGAGAGCAAGTACTTTATGCTGTGATTGCACGTTCCCTGAAAGTATGAAATTATTGCAAGGAAAGTATAAACAACCATGTCAACACCGTGTCAGTAAGGCAGAGAGGACGCCAAACTTCCTCACAGACGCTGAGCGAGACCCACGTCCAGCTCAGTACAACGGTGCAGCCAAGTGCTGGGGTGAGTCTGGTACCACATCAGAGTGGAGAGGCCACCACGTGGTAGTCACACCTGTGGCCACCACGTCCTGGGCGTGGGGGACTTCGGTGTGGTGGAAACTGTTGATTCCCCATTTCCAAATTTCCACACGAGCCCCTCCCGGGTCTCTGAAGACCGGCTGCCCCTCAGCAGGTGGACAGGAAGGTGGTGCCCCCGGGGCTGGGACAGGAAGATCTCACTCACCCTCAGGGCCTCAGGTCTGGCTACAGGAAGGCCTCACTCACTGGCCGGGCCTGGGCAGTTCCAAGTGACATGGCGCCTGCGTCGCTACGCTAAGAGGGCCCTCCTATGTCCTTTCACGCAGGGCATGGCACTGCTGCATTCTCTCATGCAGGATGGGTCGACCCTGCCACCTCTCACGCAGGGCAGGGTGGCCCCTCCTCCTCTCACGCAGGGCAAGGGACCCTGTGTTCTCTCACGCAGGCCAGGGCTTGCCTGCCTCCTCTCACTCAGGGAAGGGCTTGCCCACCTCTTCTCACGCGGGGTGGGGTGGCCCCACCCCGTTCTCAGGCAGAGCGGGAGGGCCCCACCTCCTATCACGCAGGGTACGCAGCCCTGCCTCCTCTAACGCAGGGCACGCAGCGCCTCCTCCTGTCACACAGGGCACGTGGCCACCCCTTCTCTCATGCAGGGCACATGGCCCCTCCTCCTCTCACGCAGGGCACACGGCCCAGCCTCCCGTCACACAGGGCACGCAGCCCCACCTCCTCCCATGCAGGGCATGCAGTCCAGCCTCCTCATACACAGGGCACACGGCCCAGCCTCCTATCACGCAGGGAATGCGGTCACGCCTCCTCTGACGCAGGGCACGCGGCCCAGCCTCCTGTCACGCAGGGAATGCGGTCACGCCTCCTCTCACGCAGGGTGCAGTGGCCGGCCTCCTCTCAGGCATGGCGGAGCTGCCACACCTCCTCTCATGCCAGGCGCAATGCCAGAAGACATGATGGGTGCTCCGTCCCCTGCTGGCCATCGCAGAAACTGCATCCCTCAGCACTCACAGAGCAGGATGGGAGGTCGGCCCCCTGCTGGCCAGCGCAGGCACAGCAGCCCTCAGTGTTCATGGGGAAGGGTGGGGCGGCCCCGCCTCCTCGACGCAGCGTGCAGTGGCCCCACCTCCTCTCACGCAGGGCGGGGCGGCCCTGTCTCCTTGACTCAGCGTGCAGTGGCCCCGCTTCCTCACTCAGGGCGCTGTGGCCCCGCCTCCTCTCATGCCAGGGGCGGCACCAGAGGACATGATAGACGTTCCGCCCCCTGCTGGCCATCACCAGCACTGCGGCCCTCAGCACTCGCAGAGCAGGATGGGTGGTCCGCCCCCTACTGGTTGGCGCAGGCACAGCAGCTCTTGGCGCTCACAGCGTGGTGGCGAGCGGCCCCGCTCCTGGCCATGCTGCAGAACCAGTCAAATTCCGAGTTCAGAGTATTCAGTGCCAGGATCTGGAAATTCAAAGTGACATGGGGCTTGCAACCCTTTGTCTTCTAGAAAAAGGGTGAGGGCAGGAAGAATTAAGTGGAAAACATGTAATAAAATAAGTGTAGACATAAACTTTACAACTTCCACAAAAAATTCACTCAAAATAGTGCTCAGACTTAAAATGCAAAACTATAAAGATTCTAGAAAAAAGTCTAGGGGACCTTTGATTTCGTGATGAGTATTCACACACACACCAAAAGCTGATCCACGGCAAAAAAATAATTAATTCCATGGATGTTATAACATCGAAAATGTATACTCTGTGAAAGACCATGTTCAGAGAACAAAAACACAAGCTTCAGGCTGATAGGAAATATTTTGAAAATACATATCTGGAGAAGAATTTATATTAAAAATATACTAAGAACTTTTAAAAATCAACAATAAGACGAAGAAATCAATTAAAAATGGATAAAGATCTGAACGGACACCTTGACAAAGAAGAAACACAGATGGCAAATGATCATACAAAAAGATCAACATCATATATCATTAGGGAATAGCAGATTACAAGAACAATGAGCATGGCACACGTTTTTAAATTGCTAAACTCTAAAAATGTGAAAAACCATTGCTGGAGGAAAATACAGGAACTGTCATTGCTGGTGGTATGTATAATGGTACAGTCACTTTAGAAGACAATGTAGGAGGCCAGAATATGCCACCCCAAAATATGACTGTAGAAGGCAACACTATACCACACCAGAGACAGGGTCTTGTACTGTCACCCAGGCTGGAGTGCAGTGACATGATAACAGCTCACTGCCTCCTTGAACTTCCAGGCTGGAGCAATCATCAGCATACCAAGTAGCTGGGATGACAGGCATGCGCCACCAAATCCAACCAGTATTTTTTTTTTTTTTTTTTTTGTACAGACAGGTTCTCGCTATATTGCCCAGGATAGTCTTGCACTCCTGGCATCAAGTGAGCTTTCCCCCTTGGTCTCCAAAAGTGTTGGGATTATAGGCATGAGTCACCATGCCCAGCCCAGAATAATGATTATTTTGAACTGATTATTTTGAGACACTACAGACACAGGAGAAGCTCTAAAAATAGGCTAGAAGTTACTTTTTTGTAAGGGAAATTTACATGTATAAAGGAAACATACCTCCATGTGTAAAGGTGTCTCCCCCTCATACCAAGAAGAGAAGGATGACTACTTCAGGAGAGATTCTTATCAACGCAGAAGGCACCACTTAAGTCTGAACAACAAACCTTGCTCTTGTTTACCTTGCTTTTCCTGGTTACCTCCCCGCTACTGACCCCCACAACACCCATTCTTTCTTTGTTTCAGTTAAAGATAATATGTAAGCCTGAACTCAAAGCCACCTCTTGGAGATTTACTCATTTTTCCTGGGTATTTCCCATGCATACATAAAGAAAAAATTATTCAGTTATGCTTTTTAAAGCATGGTAATGTAAACTAAAATAAAATCCTAAGCACCATACCAACTGCATGGACCCTCTCTTAGCCAAGCAAACCTCAGAAAACCCTTAAAACTAAGT
>RJWJ010038698.1:0-14844 GCA_004363605.1 Indri indri
TACTCTCAATCGACGCAGAAAAGGCATTTGACGAAATTCAACACCCTTTTATGATAAGGACACTTAACAAAATAGGCATAGATGGGGCTTACCTAAAAATGATACAAGCCATTTATGACAAACCCACAGCCAACATCATACTGAATGGGGAAAAATTGAAAGCATTCCCACTTAGAACCGGAACCAGACAAGGTTGCCCACTATCTCCACTTCTATTTAACGTAGTGCTGGAAGTCCTGGCCACAGCAATCAGGCAAGAGAGTGGAATTAAAGGCATACAAATGGGAACAGAAGAGATCAAACTCTCACTATTTGCTGATGATATGATATTATATCTAGAAAACCCCAAAGATTCAACCAAGAGGCTACTGGAACTGATAAATGAATTCAGTAAAGTTTCAGGATACAAAATCAATACTTTTGTTGTTTTGAAGTGTATGTTCTCTGATATGAGAATAGCTATACCAGCTTTCTTTTGGTTTTAATTTGCATGGGATATTGTTTTCCATCCCTTCACTTTGAGTCTGAATGAGTCCTTCTGGGTTAGATGAGTTTCCTGGAGACAGAAGATACTTGGCTTATAGTTTTCATCAATTCAGCCAGACTATGTCTCTTGAGTGGGGAGTTCAAGCCACTTACATTTATTGAAAAAATTGATACATGGGGTGGATTTATTTTCATCTTGTTGGGTAGAGCCTTATTGTTTTATTTTACCTCCTGAGCCATTGTGGTATTTGGGTTCTGAACTTTAGCTTTTGGATGATTTTATGCTCGTGGCTTTCTATTGTGCTGATCAGTATGTAATGCCCATCTCACCCAGGCCTTTTTTCCATTGGAAGATTTTAAATTGGTGCTTCAATGTCTGTGCTTAATATTCGTCTGTTCAGGAATTCTATTTCTTCCTGATTGAGCCTAGGAAAGTTGTGTGTTTCTAAATATTTGTTCATTTCCTACCTGTTTTGTAGTTTTTGAGCATACAGATTTTTATAGTATTCAAAGATAATGTTTTATATTTCCGTGATGTCTGTAGTGACCTCTTGTTTTTCCTTTCTAATTGAGTTTATTAGAGTCCTTTCTAGTTCTTTTCAGTCTAGCCAGAGGGCTGTCAATTTATCTTTTCAAAAAACCAATTTTTTGTCTTGTTAATCTTCTGTATAGTTCTTTTATTCTCAATTTGATTTAGTTTTGCTCTGATCTTAGTTATTTCTTTTCTTCTGCTAGGTTTAGAATTAATTTGCTCTTCCTTTTCTCATTCCTTGAGATGGTTTATTAGTGTGTTGATTTGTGAGCTTTCAGTCTTTTGGATGTGACCATTTAATGCTATTACTTTTCTTCTCAGGAATGTTTTTGCTATATTCCACAGATTTTGATAACATGTGTCCCTATTATCATTTAGTTCAAAGAATCTTTTGATTTCTGTCTGGATCTCCTCCTTGCCCCAGTAGTCATTAAGCAATAGATTGTTTAATTTCCATGAGTTTGTGAAATGGTGTTTCTGTTGGAATTGATCTCCAATTTTATTCCACTGTGGTCTGAGAAGATACATGGTATAATTTCTGTTTTTTTTAAATTTGTTGAGATCTGATTTGTGGCCTAGGATGTGATCGATTTTAGAGACTGTTCCATGAGCTGATGAGAAGAATGTATATTCAGCTTTTTTTGGGTGGAATACTCTGTAGATGTCTGTTAGGCACATATGTTCTAGAGCTCTGTTTAAATCCATTGTTTCTTTGCTTATTTTCTGCTTGGAAGATCTGTCCAGTTCAGTCAGTGGGTGTTGAAATCCCCACCTACTATGGCATTACTGTTTATGTTATTTAGATCAAACAGGCTTTGCTTTATGTATCTGGGTGCTCCTGTGTTGGGTGCATAAATATTAAGAATTTTTAAATCTTCTTGTTGGATTTTTTCTTTCACCGTTATATAGTGACCATCTTTGTCTTTCTTTTCGTTTGCTGTTTTAAAGTTTATGTTACCTGATATAAGAATAGCTATCCCCACTTTCTTTTGTCTTCCATTTGCCTGGACGTTTTGTTTTCCAATCCTTAACCTTGAGTCTGAAAGCATATTTGTGGATTAGATGTGTTTCCTGGAGACAGCAGATACTTGGCTTATGATTTTTTTATCCACCCAGCCAGTCTATTTCTCTTCAGGGGACAATTCAAGCCATTCACATTTATTGAGAGAAGAGATATTTGAGGTCAATTTCTGTTCATATTGTTGGATAAATTCTTACTGTTTTGTTTTACCTCATGAGCCATTATGGATTCCAAGTTCTGGACTTTAACTTTTGAGTGATTTTACTTTGGTGGGTGTCTATTGTGCTATTCAGTGTATAAAGCAGGTCTGAGTACTTCCTGCAGGGCAGGTCTGGTCTTCACAGATTCCTTCAATGATTTCTTGTCTGAGAAAGTCTTCATTTCTCCCTCATAGATTAAGCTTAATTTTTCTGGGTTAAGAATTCTAGGTTGGCCATCATTCTGTTTTAGAAGATTGAGGATGTGTCCCCAGTTCCTTCTGAATTGTAAGGTTTCACTTGAGAAGTCTGTAGTTAGTCTGATAGGTTTTCTTTTGTAAGTTATCTGCTGTTTTTGTCTTACTGCTCAAAGGGTTGCCTCTTTTGTGTTTACTTTGGCCAGCCTAATAACTATGTGACATCACAATTGCCTTTTCACATTGAGTGTCCCAGGTGTTCTGTGTACTTCTTGTACCTGGATATCTAGATTTCTGGCCAGGTCAGGCATGTTTTCCTCCAGTGTTCAAGAAATATATTTTCCAGCACTTATGTATTCTTCTCTCTCTGGGATGCCAGTAATTCTTATATTTGGTTTCTTTACATAATCCCACATTTCTTATATGTTTCATTCTTATCTCTTGCTTCTGTGTTCTTTTTTTTCCTCTGATTTGTTTAGCATATAGGTGTTATCTTCAAGCTCTGAGATTCTTTTCTCTTTGTGATCCATCCTATTCTTAAGACTTTCCAATGTGTTTTGTAGTTCGTTAAATGCCTCTTTAATTTCCAGTATTTCTGTTTGGTTCTTTCATAATATTTCAATTTCTTTAGAAAACTTTTCATTCATTTCCTCTATTCTTATGGCTTGTGTTGTGTTTCTCTTTTTTCTTCAATTCCGTTGAGTTTTCTTACAATCCATATTCAGGATTCTTCCTTTGTCATTTTAATCATTTCATTTAAGTTGGTGTCCATTGTTGAGGATCTAATGGTTTCTTTTGGGGGTGAATTTGCTCCCTGATCTTTCATGTTTCCTCCATTCTTTCACTGATTCTTCTTATCAGGCTACTTGGTTGAGAACTGGGGGTGCTAGGACTGGTCTCTAGCACTACTTCCAAGTCCCCAAGGGATATTACTTGAGAGTGCTGTGGAGAGACATGCTGGTTCCGTATTGCCTTAGAGGTATTTTAGCAAGTCGGATTACCTCTGACCTGATGTCTTCACCTCTTGCCAATGGATATTAGTGAGTTTGGTCCCCCAGCTTGAGCTCCCAGGGGGTGGATCACACTTGTTTGTATGACTCTACTTCCCTCTAATAGCTTGAGATGGAAGACACTGAGTTAAGCTGTGGGGTTACCCTCTCTGTCATTGATTGTTGTTTGCATAGAGGAGCCAGTTATCAAAGTGATCTGATTACTCTGTTTGAGGCTCTGGTCCCCTGGATGGGGTATACAGATGCCCCAATCTTTGGGAAGGGTCTTGCCACTCCTGAGGGTACTTGGACCGCGTTTCCCTTTAAGGTGGGTGTAAGGGCAAGATAGATTGCAGGTGGTGCCTGCAAGCCTAGGTGTGTGTACTTCTGTAGTTGCTTGATCTGCTGCTAGGACGAGCCGCTAATATGTTATTCAGGGCTCTTTCACCACACTTGGGAGGCTGCTCCTGATGGGAGGGTTCTATTTGTGCAGTCGCTGAGGTCTCTGGCCAGGATTTTCTTTCCCTGTCCACAAAACCGAATGCTGGCCATTGCCCAGATATGGAAAGCAAGCCCTGGAGTTATATTATTAGATGATCTAAGCCAGTCCAGGAGCTGAACAGGTTTCCAACTGTTGTTCACCAAGGCCCTGCAGATTCACCTGTAATTACCATCTTTGTCTTTCTTTACCATTGTTGATTTAAAGTCAGTTTTATCTGATATTAGAATGGCTACACCTGCTTTCTTCTGTTTGCCATTTCCATGGAATATTGTTTTCCATCCCTTCACCTTGAGTCTGAATGAGTCCTTGTGGGTTAGATGTGTTTTCTGGAGACAGCAGATATTTGGGATGTAGTTTTCCATCTATTCAACTTGCTTCTATTTCTTTAGTGGGGCATTCAGACTGTTCATATTGATTGATGGAATTGATATGTGGGATGCTGTTCTGTTCATCCTATTTTGTAGTACCTTATTGCTTCATTTTACCTCTTGTTCTATTGTTTTATATTAGGTCTTAGCTTTAGCTTTTGAGTGGTTTTACACTAGTGAGTGTCTATTGTGTTGACCCATGTATAATGCAGTTCTGAGTGTTTCCTTTATGGTAAGTCTGGTCTTGACAAATTCCCTCAATGTTTGCTTGTCTAGCAAAGTCTTTATCTCTACTTCATATATGAAACTTAATTCTTCAGATAAAACAGTCTAGGCTAGCAATTGTTCTGTTTAAGGAGACTAAAGATGGGACCCCAATCGCTTCTGGCTTATAAGAAATCTTTGGTTATCCAGATGTGGTTTTTTTTGTAAGTTACTTCATGTTTTTACCTCACAGCTCACAGGAGTTCCTCCCTCATGTTGATTTTGGCCAGTCTGATAACTATGTGTCTTGGTGATTGCCTCTTTGCAATGAATCCCCCAGATGTTCATTGAGCTTCTTCACCTGGTTGTCTAAATCTCTAGTAAGACCAGAGGAGTATTCCTTAATCCCTCAAATGTGTTTTCCAGCCCTTGTGTGTTTTCTTCTTCACCCTTAGGGATGCCTATGATACTTATATTAGGCTGTTTTACATAATCCCATATTTCTAGTAGGCTTTGTTCATTTCTCTTAATTCTTTGTTCTTTATTTTTGAGTGACTGAGTTACTTTGAAAGAGTTGTTTTCAAGCTCTGAGATTCTTCTGCCCAGTGTAGTCTATTCTTAAAACTTCCACTGTGTTTTGTATTTCCTTAAATGAATTTTTCATTTCCAGAAGTTCTATCTGTTTTTTTGTAATAGGTTGTTCTCTTTAGTGAATTTTTGATTCATTTCCTGAATTGTTTTTCTCGTTTCCTTGAGTTGGTCTTCTTTTTTCTCTTGGATTTCATTGAGTTTGCTTACAATCCATATTTGTAATCTTTATCTGTCATTTCAATACTTTCATTTTTGTTGGTACCTATCACTAGAGAGCTTGTGTTCCCCTTTTGGGGGTATCCTTTCACTCTGATTTTTCATACTTTCAGAGTTCTTGTGCTGATTCCTTCTCATCTGGAGAGCTGTTGCTTCGTATTTTGGGATGTTTGTTTAGATGGGGCTTGCTTTTCCTTTCTCCCTTGTAAGGGTGTGTCTGTAGCATATGTTAGGTAAGAACTGTCAAAGAAAAAAAAGACCAAACTCTGTAAAATAATTTTAAAGAGATTTACTCTGAGCCAAATTTGAGGACCATGACCCAGAGCCACGCCCAAGAGGCCTTGAGCAGTGGACTCACTGAAGTTGGATTACAGTTTGGTTTTATACATTTCAGGGAGACGGGTTACAGATGAAGTCATAAATCAATACGTAGGAGGCATACATTGGTTTGGCCCGAAAAGGTGGGCCATCTCGAGGTGGGGGCTTACAGGTTATAGGTAGGTTTAAAGATTCTTTGGCCTGTAATTGGTTAAAGACATGAAGCTGTGTCTGAAGGCTTGGAATGTTTCAACAGAAGGAGCTGTTTATCAGAGATAAGCCACTGGACATAGATTTGTTGTGTAAATTGAGGACCTGCATGTTTGTCTTGCATACCCTTAGCCTGTTAATGGGTTACAAGGATGTCACCAAGAAGGGAGGGGGACAAGATAAGGCATGTCTGACCTCCTTCCTCCTGGCATGCAATTTAGTTTTATGATATTCCTTTGGCCACGAGGGGGTCCATTTAGTCAGCCAGTGGGGCGGGTGAGCCTTAAAATTTTATTTTAGTTCACAATTCCCCCCTTTTGGCCAAGATCTGTCAAAGGCAGCATCTATGGCCAAACTCTTATTTTGTCCCATCCATTGCCAGGGTGGTGTGGCTACCTGCCCTGGGTCCATCCAGTCCCTTGGTGGGACCTTTGTGGCCAAGAGAACTGAAGAGCCAAAAAGGGGCTTGCAGCCAATTAAATATTTTAAGCCAAACAGGACCAGAGGTAGACAGGCACTCATTAGCACTTTAAAATCTTCTGAATGACATAAGAATAAAATCCAAAATGTCAAAGGCTACAAAACTAATTGACCTATAAGTGTTGAGCTACTATATTCTTGGGCTTAGTGGTAGTCTTGTAGCAAATATAAGCATCATTAATATTTAAGCTAAGGGAACTTAGAGACTTTTATTGTGTCATAATATTTTAGTCTCTTTAGTAATTTATACTAAGGTGGCTGATAAATTACTTGCTATATCTCCTTTTGTATAAATCCATAACTGAGAAAAATTATACTCAGGAAGTTCTAAGTCTATAGGAAATAGGAAAAAAAATTCACAGTTGTGATGGATCTTTGCAGCATGTGGTCTGAAAAGACAAAGCATTTCAGTTAGTATTCCTTTAGGCTTCTGTGTGCCCCTCCTTGATCTGGTGGGTCCGAACTAATTCTATTCCTCCGAATTGTCCCTTACAATCTCACACGCCCCTCTTCCGCGATAGTCGGTGGGCCTAGAAGGAGGATATTTGAACAGGGCTTTGGCAGATTCTAAGGTTCTAGGTCCCAGAGATAAGGTAAACTTGCTGTTTACTTAAAATTTGTCAGGACTCTGGAAAACAAAACAAAATTAGCAATGTTTAAATAAAGAGTCTTTTTGTGAAAATTTAGTTAGGTTTCATGAGGTTGAGTTAGCTATATCTGTGGTCACATCATTCTTTTAATTAAAATTAAAGTTGTGGAAGTTTGTTTTATTTTAGTCCAGTGATATATAATCTCCAAAGATATTAGAAACCAGTATTTAAGTAGATTTGTCAGTCCTTTTTATGACTTTACTTGAAGAAGCCAACTTTGGACTTAGCCAGAAAGAACCACTTTCTGAGATGAATTAAACTAAAATAATAATTTTTTAAAGATGATAGAACTCGGACTAGCCATGGTTAGAGACAATTGATAAACCAAATTGGTTACTTTTGTGGCATATAGCAATTTACATAATAACCATAATTATTACTTGATAACCCACACCAAGACATGTCAATGTTTTACATTACTGGAACATATATCAATAATATACAAGTATAGCCCAAAGAAAGTTAAACGCCATTTCATGTTTGACAATGTTTTCTGTATGGTTTTGACATACTAAATAAATCTAATGTCTGTTTTAGACTTTTAGTGGCCCTAATATATAAAAAGCTAGTTTACGGTCAAAAGGCTGGATTTAGAATTGAAGTTTTGGAAAGGTTGTCAAATATCAAAGGCTAAAACATTTGTTCATATACAATCACAGACCACTATAAAATAATGGTCATTTATTTAATCAAGAGAGATAGTCATCAAAAGATTCTAAAGGTGATAAAGTTATATGGGTATAAATCTTAACCCTTTTAAAGTTGGTTTTTCTAGTTAGTCAAAGCCTAATAAAGAGAGTATAGGGATTATCTGATAAATCATAAAATCTTTTTGTTTCTTTTAGGTCAGTTACCAAAATTAAAGAAAAACCCGTAATGCGATATTTTTTTAATTAAAAAGGAAGTATGTTATAGAATCAAATGAGTACATTATGTCATTTCATTAAGAGTAAATTAATATTAACAGAGATTTTTTTTTTGGCCAAAAAAAATTTTTTTTAAATTACAGCCAACTGGACCACATACAAAATTCCTTAATAAATTCACTTTTATGAACTTTATCCAAAACTTCATGTACCATCTACAAAACATGGCTAAAAACTTTCTGTTTTGTCCTAACATTTCCTTTTCCTAAATAACCAGTCATTTTAGGACAAAAAATTCCATGCAAGATCCTTTCTTTACATTATTCTTTCTGTTTAACCTTTCTTACCAAAAAATATATTTCTGTATTTATCACCTTTTTACATCTTTCTCTTACTTAAAAGTGGAATTTTGTCTTTATTTGCTTTCTAAATTTGTTTTGATTTAACCTTTAAATAACCTCTGAATTAGACAGTTATATATATTTTAATAAGAACACATTCTGGTTTTTTTATAATTCTCATTAAAAACATCTTATTCTTTGGTACACCTTATATACACAGTTTCATGCATTGAGTAGAATTCTTATTTTTAGTAACTTTAAATTTTAGTGAAAGCTTAAAAAGCAGGAATCATGAATTGTTCATCATAAGACACTTGTCGTAATGAAGTAAGATTATAAGTTATTATAAAATTATAGCGAAACTGATCATTCAAATATTTTTTTAAAACACAAAAATCCTATTCTTTGAGAAAGAGGAGATTCAGTTTCTCAAACAAGTATAAGACTTAATAGACAGACTGAAGTATAAGTTAATAAGGAAGCTGAATCTGTGTCTTTCTTTCCCTCCCTTTCTTTTTGCAGTTTATTAGTAGGTGAATAAAAAAAGTTTGTTATTCCTATTAATATCATATGGCAATCTAGTTCAAAAGAGAAAACCAAATGTCATTGTATTAGCATATTAATGATAAAGTTAATTTTAATACAATATTATAAACAAATCCATCTAATTTTAACCAATTTGTAAGACTTTTATAAAAATTTTGTAAGCATTAATTTTTGTATCCACTTAATTTTTAATGATCATTTACATATTGAATGTTGAAGTAGTTTCAAAAACCAATAAATTAGACAAAATATCTTAACAGAACTAATACTTATGTCTTATAACATTTTTATTAAAAATTTTGTATAGAATTTTCTTTTATCTAGAAGTTTTAATTACATATACTAATCGTAAGGTCAACTCTTAGAAAAACCGAGAAAGTTATAGTAACTTTGAACTGTTAGTCACCAATTTTATTAGCATTCCTAATATAAAAATAAGATATTAAGGTATGAGCTTAAACTTATGTTTAAGAACTAACGTTTTAGTATTTCACTTTATAAATGACCCAGACATTTTGATTATCTTGTAACTTAACATAATGACTTTAAGATTTTAAATTATGTGAAAATTTCATTTGTACTTATTTCATTTATATTTACCTACTTTATTTAATTTATCTTAGCAGTTCACTTAGATTCCAGCTATTAGTTTAAGTTACTTTTCTGTTAACCATTTTTATACCCTGTAAATTAAATATATAACACAGAAAAGAGGTAAAAATACAGTTTTAATTAGTTTTTTTTGAAATTCATAAATCTTACCAAGAAAAACAAGTATTTCAATAAGACTCATTGTTTTAAACAAATATAATATCACTTCTAAATTTTATAAATGTAGTAGACATTTTAGAATATACTGTTTAAAGGTATTTATTAATTAGATCCTTCCAAAAAGTCACATTCTAAAACAAAATCTGTTGACATCATAGGGGTCAAAGCATCCCTGGCCCCCAAAGTTTGGGAGCAAAGGCCACTGATCCCATAAAGACTTGCTGAAAATTTACTGACATGAAGATTAATAGGAGAAAGAATTAAAACTTATACATGGACACCTTCAGAAGGAATACTCAAAGATGGAGGGGAAATTGTCCAATTTTTTTTGTTTAAAGTATGGACAGCCGTGTAAAAATATGATTGGACAAAAGGGGTGTGAGCTAATTCTAACAAGCTGAGTGGCAGAATCCAACACAGCCTTTATATTTAGATTCTTTTTGGTCTCTCTGAGTGTGCATTCCTTTCTTCTGGGTGCAGGTCAAGGCCCTTTCTGGAATAAGGTTTTACAGTAAAACAAAGTAAAAACGAAGTAGGTCAGATAATTACTTTATGGCCATTTTACATAGAATAATTTTAGGTTTTATGGCTAGCTTTCAGAAAAAAGGGGTTCTGGCCTTTATGACTTGCCTTGGGCAGAGGGATTCTGGTTTTTATGGCTAGTTTCAGGGAAGAACTGGTACAAGAGGCAGGCAGACAAGGCAAAGACAGAAATTTTTTGTTTTTGAAGCCTTCATTTTAAGTTAGTTCTCTGAATCCCATCAACATGAGATCATCTGACTGTAGACTGAGAGAAAAAACCTTCAGCGCCAATCCTTAGCACCTCAAACAATGATACAAAGTGGTAACATGCTTTTTACATGAGGATTAAGGTTAAGCTGTTTTAAAAAGAATCTAAATAGTCTCAAAACAATTTTTTTGGGGGGGTGTAAACTTGAGTATATGCAATATTTAAAGAGTAAGACTGTTTTGAGATTCTCTTGGATTTTAAACCATCATTTACTTTTTATCTTGAAATAAATTGCTATACAAAAATTAATAATTTTGAAGTTTTGCTAGGCAAAAAATTTGTTACAGCAACATAATGTACACATAACTGGCTAGCTTGTAAAGAGTAGGACAAAAATGGACAAGACCAAGGGAAAACTAAAGCTTCCAATTTAAGCTCTTCTAACTACAACTTCTAGGACAACTTTGAATCCCTGACAGTACTGTTAACATTAGATGATAATGAGTTAGAAACACATTTTGTGTACCTCTCTGCAGACATTGAATCCGTGGAAGTAAACTATATCTGTAGTTAGGGTTAAAAGACCAAAACCAAGATATTTTCATAAACCTTTGACCATAAGTTTGGGGGTTTTTTTGCGCTCTACTTGGTGTTTTATTCATTCTAATTTGCTGATGCTTAGGCACATTTGCATTTTTACCTTAAAGTTAAACGCATAAGTATTTTTGTTGGTAACTCAGATTTAGTGATTATCATTAGACCAAATATTAAATTTACTTTACTTATCAAAATCACACATTATTTTGTCTTTGAGTTTATATTTTTATAACCTTTGCATCAAATCTTGACACCTTAAGAACATAAAAATGTCCAGTAGAACCCAGGCAAAAACAAATGTATGCTGAAAATTTGAGAACATTTTTACTATTACTTTACTAATAATATCTTTTTATTTTTTAATAATAACCCAGCTTATTTGCCAAAGATTACTAAATTCACATGAACCATTTGGGTTTAATTTATGAGCGCTCTCTTAATTTTAAGACAATCTGGAACCATGTAAGCTTGAACATGTAATACATGGACAGACACAAAACATACCTGAACATATACACTCTCACACACATACACGCACGTAAGTTCTGATAGATTTTACCCTAGAACTCTAGCCATGGGATGGTAACACAAGCTCACCAGTCTGTAAAAGACAGCTGGATCCAAATTTCCTCTGACAAAACTGGAACTTGTTCACATGGCAAACTTTAGTTGCCCTGATAGGTAACCTAATTAGGCCTGTGGATCAAAGTTTTGGGTAAAGCAGTTTCCATGGCAGTTTGATTTCTTTCTTTTTTTTTTTTTAAAAAAACCTTTACCCTTTTTTTCCTTCAGTTTAAAAAGAGTTTTCAATGTTTGCAATTTAGCTAGAATTGGCTGCAGGATCTCCAGGTAGCCTTTTAATTGTGAATACCATAAACAATGAGTTATCTTAACATCAATAGAGAAAGTTACCAGGTTTTAGACAGAAAAAGAAATAGCTTGAGACATTTTAACTCTATAGCGGTAGGTCAACCATTTGAGCTCTGGATTTTCCTTGATGTAATTTGCCCTTTTGTAAAAAACTTGTGCACAAGAATTAGCTATAACCAGCTGGAGCCCTAGAAAAACTTGGCATGCCTTTGAACGTCTTCATTTACATAAATACTTGCAAGTAGAGATACCACAAACCAACTGGGGTGCCCAACGGGGCTCATTCTCCTTGTCTTTCCTCATTTTTAAAGGATTTCCCATTTTTCTATAAAAGAAGCAACCAAACTGTAATATATGGTTTGGTGTCATGGATCAGAGTGTGCTGATTGTGGGTGGGGCTCCTCAGTGTTTCACCACTGAGTCGGTCCCACCCTCTTATGTGTCTTGGTTTCTCTCTTGGGGGTCTGGTACCTCTGAGAGGGCTCAAAACGCCAAGTGATCAGCTCTTATATGCATTTCCTGGACGAGCCTTCTTTTAATTAATTTGTCGGGGGGTTTCCCTATAGGGCCACTCGCGCCTCGGGGAATCACCCCAGGCAACTCCCACTCAGGACCCCGGTCACCCAGGGCTGCTGAGGCTGGGAGGAGTAAGATGCCCCTTCTCTTCGGAGCTGAGGAACTCAGTCTCTCATTTTTCTACAAACAAGACAGTTCAGTTTCCTCTTTCAAAAATGCACAGAAAAGCCAATTGAGATTCATTTTAAGATAAAAAGACAATGGAGAAGACCCTTTAGAATGCACCTCCAAATCTAAGTTAGGATCCCAAACAACAATTCCCAGGAAAAGAACCAGCTCAGAGTAAACCAAGACCATCAACCAAAAACGGGAGGTCCAGAGCTCAGGAGGACTTACCAGTTCTGCCCAAGGAGAAACTCGGAGTCAGAGGGCCCAAAAGGGCCATACTGGTACCTGGCACCGAGTTCGGGCTGCTCCTTCGGTGGTCCTGAATCTTCTCTGAGCCCCATGTTGGGCGCCAATCTTGTCAACAGAAAAAAAAAGACCAAACTCTGTAAAATAATTTTAAAGAGATTTACTCTGAGCCAAATTTGAGGACCATGACCAGGAGCCACGCCCAAGAGGCCTTGAGCAGTGGACTCGCTGAAGTTGGGTTACAGTTTGGTTTTATACATTTCAGGGAGACAGGGGTTACAGGTGAAGTCATAAATCAATATGTGGGAGGCATACATTGGTTTGGCCCGAAAAGGTGGGCCATCTCGAGGTGGGGGCTTACAGGTTATAGGTAGGTTTAAAGATTCTTTGGCCTGTAATTGGTTAAAGACATGAAGCTTCATCTAAAGGCTTAGAATGTTTCAACTGAAGGAGCTGTTTATCAGAGATAAGCCACTGGACATAGATTTGTTGTGTAAATTGAGGACCTGCATGTTTGTCTTGCATACCCTTAGCCTGTTAATGGGTTACAAAGGATGTCACCAGGAAGGGAGGGAGGCATGATAATGCATGTCTGACCTCCTTCCTCCTGGCATGCAATTTAGTTTTGTGATATTCCTTTGGCCACGAGGGGGTCCATTTAGTCAGCCGGTGGGGGAGGGGGATGAGCCTTAAAATTTTGTTTTAGTTCACAGAACCTTTGGCTTTGCTTGTGGCTGCTTTAATAGCAGTATAGGTTCTGAGTGAATGCCCTGGTTATAGATATCCATAGTGTGGTGGTTTTTTCAGTTGCTACTTGTTTGTAGGCTGTGGGAGTGGTGAGATATGTTTGTAGGCAGATTCCCTCCTTTTTGATGAGGGAAAATGGAGGTCTTTGGAATCTTTTCTCTTTCCCCAGCCCTGTGTTCTTTTTGATACTGTGAATTAATTGCCATGCCCAGTTTAATCTCTGAGACAGTAAGTAGGTGGTGCTTGTGGGTAAATATCAACCACACCTTTTATGACTGAGTTAGTAAATGTCATAAATGGCTGTGCAAATTGACCTCCCTCTCAGTACATGGTGTTTTCTGGATGGAACAAGCTGCAGTGTTGTTTTTTGGGACCTGTGACTGGCTCTAGTCCCCCAGGAGAAGCAGGTGGTAGGCAGGGCCATGGAACTTCCAGGTAAATCCTTACTCTTTTCCATAGCAGAGGTGGGTGGGGGTATGATGCTGGGCCAGGCTGGGTTCAGTGAGCCTGCCCTCAGGCACCACAAAAGCTGTTAAAGTGGCTCTCTCAGCAGGGGTCAAAGGTCTGCTCTCAGGCTTCTGAGGAAAGACACCAGGGAAGGGCTGAAGTAGCCACACCCAGCTAGAAAGTATTTTTGTGGGGGAGGGACCATCTGAGAGTCCCAGTCTGGCTGCAGGAGTGGGTTTTGCTTTTTCACCCCTCTCCTCCTCTGGTCTCCCTCTGGTATCTGTCAGCAGGCAGGAGCTCAAAGTAGCTTAGCTTCCCCACAACGGTCCTGTGGTCTGGGAGCTTCCCTTTCCAGGTTCCCACCCTGGGCTGAGAGCATTACCTTCCTGTTGGGGGAGCGGTGCTCTACAAATGTGTTCTTGTTGGGACCCACACTGCAGTCCCTTTTCAGCTTTGCCCATGAAGGCTCCCTCACCTCTTGAGATTAGTTCACAAATCACTCTGTTACGTTGAGCAGCATGATTGAGTCTTATGGGTACAGGATCTGACCTATGGGCCTTTCCCCAGGTCCCCAAAGATGAATCTCTGACTGAGCCAGGGAGAAGCATGCTGGTCCCAAGTTGCCTATGAGGTACTCAAGCAGGTTTGATGTCCCTCTGCTTCGGGATGTACCCTGCTCTGATTGAGCAGCCACGCAAGCAGCATTAGGAAGGGCCAGTGAGGAGAGTTCACAATTTGAGCACCCTTAGTCTGCTGAAGTTCTTTAAAGGACAGGTTTACACCCCACTCTCTGTGGAAGCCTTGGTGTGGTGGATGCACCAAGAGAAGGGAAGCATCTAATCCTGAGAGCCTTGGCTCAGTCATCTCTCTCAGCAGCCATAGGTAGGAGAGGAGAAGGGATAGAAAAGAGTCTGAATGGAAGAAAGCCAGCATTCTGGTCATCTCTGCCCCTCTCTCTGGGAGGCAGCCCACCTGGAATGTCCAGGCTCTGGGGTCATGCAGATTCCCTGTGACCCACTGGCCCCTGTGGCTCCTACA
>RJWJ010038699.1:0-14827 GCA_004363605.1 Indri indri
AAATATGAATCTGCTCTACCTTTTAAAAAAGATGAATCATAAATTATTTAAAAATTGCCTATTAACTAACAGTCCAGATGTGATCTATAGAACTGCATTTCCAAAATGACTTAATGTACCAGACGTGGTGCTTCACACATAGCAATTCATAAAGTAAACAAGAAAAGTCATTAGAAAATTCACATCTCCCAAAGGTAATCACCACTAAAAGTGGAGATACAGTCTTCCAGTCTTTTTTTTCTTTACAAAAATATATATTTTTAAATTTACAAAAAGGGCCTTATTCTATATATATATATGGCTCTTTTTATTTAATAGATCATAATCATTTTCACATACCATTAAATACTATTCTACATCATTTAAATAACTATTAATACATACTTTTTTATCTGATATATTTATTAATAATTAGTTCCTTATTGTTAGGCATTTGGGGTGCTTCCAAAGTTTTATAAAGCTTATATCTCAAAAAAGTCTATAGGCTGTATGGCTAAATCTTTCTAGCTTTGGAACTTCTAGAAAGTGTTTTTTCCTTTTCTTCAGTTGAATTTGAGACCTACTCATCATACATTGGTTAGGTGATCCAACAAAAGGGAGGTTTAGTTTACACTTGAGAAAAAGTTGGCTATGAAAGCACAAGAGTAGGAAGAATTATGAATTTCTTTTTTATAAATCTAGGTAAGATTTTCAACTTATAGTTCCATAATAACTTTGTCATTTGTTGATATTTATTTACCAAAGTTCTAAAGAATTTTAAGAAATAATATGAAAAGCCACAGATATTAGATGAACTGTATAATGAAAATCATAATGTTTTCTTAAAATGTTTATCATTACAAAACATAAAGTAATTAAAGAAAATAATTTTCATAACTTGTAATCAAATTCGGTAGAAAACTAATACTTCATGTAAATTCAGAGGGAAGTAGATTCTTTCCAAGATCAGGTTATTTAAAATATTTTACATCATATATATGGCAAACCGTTAATGATAATTGGAATAAACATGCTGGAATTGTTTGTGGTCTTATGATATCAATGTTAGCTTGGACATCGTAAGTGATCTGTCTAAACTTACTGTGTCTGAATAGACCTAGCTTATTGGATTAGAATGTTTACGCTGCTTAAAAACATATGTTGCCCTCAGGGATTTGAATATTAATATTTTTGATGAGTATTTTAAAATTCAAATAACCTGTCAAGATTCTACTTAATATGCAAGAGTATTTTAAATTTTTTTCTATCACCTTCTGAGTTCAACCATCATTTAGAGTTTCTCCTCAGTGTTTGTTGTTTCCCTGATCTTATTCAGTGATAAACTTGTTACTGCTGTCCTTAATGTAATACTATTCCTGATAACATGAGTTTATGGGAGCTGGAGAATTCTCAATTGACACATGAAAGTTTGTGACTCCTTTAAAATTTTAGTGAAAAAGAAAACCCAGAAATATTATCTTGTTGATGTCCATCTGATTTTGAATTTCTTAATCTCTAGAACCTCAAGAACTGATATGGTTTGTGCTACTTTGAGATCATTAATAGTTAGCTCAAAGGTAATTTCTTGCACCACAGATTCTTGGTTATTTGGAAGCATCCTTTAAGAAGCCATGTTATATAAACATACCGAATCTTGAGGGAAGTACTAAACCTTTCTTAATTCCATCTAGGTCCACAGTTTTTCTTGCCAGAGGTAATAGTACTGTTTGGGCAGTTATGGCCAGTTTAGAATGAAAAGATTCCAGTTCGTCCCCTGCTTACCTATAAATCGTTCACATATTTAAGGACATGTGTAACATTTTAAAAAATATTATCTTTGCTGTTTTTTTTTTTAAAAAAAAAATGGATCTGTATTGCCCTCTAGTGGCCATGAAAATTTAAAAAGAGTAACCCTAAAAGGGAATAGTGGCCATTTAAGTGACAGCCATAAAAACAGCAACCAACTACTTCCATTTATTGCTGGGGTGCAAACATGCATGCCCACAGTGACCTGGTAGGTGACGTCACAGGGAGCGGACTGGGACAACATGGAAATGGCTCAACATTTCCTTGTCTAAAGGGGGAAGCCTCTATTGGATTCCGGTTCATGGCTGCCCCAAGAGAAGGCAGACCAGCCAGTTGAAAGAGAAACCCCAGATCCAGATATTTATGTAAGTGCCCAAAGTTTAAATGCAGACAATTCATTAATTTTTCTTTTCAATCTCTGTGTGGGCCACCTACTGCAAATCCCGCCACTTTCTCACGTGTTAAATAAAACTTATAGGAGGCCATTGGTTTGGACTGAACTCCCACACCAGGCCCCAATAGACCAAACCAAAATGGAGTTATTTATTGGTGGCTCCAGCCACCAAGCTGAAACCAAGTTGTTTATCTGGCCCTCAGAGAGAGAAAGAGAAAATAGCCAAATCCCCTAACAGGCCAGTCCTAGCCAGCATGATAAGAAAGTCCCCTCTGCTTTAACATTTACAAGGGAAGCAACTTTGAGATGCCCAGTCTGCTTGTTGCTTTTTGTTTTGTTTCTGCTTTCCTAAGCCCTTCTCTGTCTATAAAACCAACTGTAAGTGCATCAGACCAATCCGGTTTAAACTTTTATGTAACGAAGTTTGTGAGTTGAAGGTCACATAACTTGAGCATGCCCAATGAACCAAGCCTGCAATCACAGGTGGAACCCAAGTGCTCAGACCGAGGAGCGGACTGAGAAGTAGGGACTGAATTAAGAAGTGGACACCACTTGGCAGGTCCAGGATCCAATCAGATTGAGCCTTGGCATCACCCCATAGCAGGATCCAATCAGAGTACATTTCCTGGCATCACCCCATCTCAAGATCCTATCAGATCATGGGGCATTACCCTCTGACTATAAACCCTGTCCCAACCCTCAGCTTGGAGAGACAGACTTGAGTCCCACTCCTGTCTCCTTGTTTTGGCCACCTGACAATAAACATTTCCTGCTGCAAAAGCCCAGTGCTTCAGTGTTTGACTTTCCATTGCACAGGGGCAAACGAACCCAGTTTGGTTCAGTTACACAATTTCCTCTGCTCAGCTCATCAGAACACTCGTTGTGTTTTACGGAGTGAAGTGTTGCCTGATTCTAGAATCTTCAAACTAAATTTGTGGTAATTTTGTCTTGTGTCACTTGTAGCCTTTGGCTTATTGCCACCCTCTGTTCAATGGGCCCAGTACTAAGGGCTTTACATACAGTATCTCACTTTAGCTCACAAAATAACCCTATGACAGGTTAGCCCCCTTTTGTAGATGAGGCAGGGAGAAGTTACATAAATTGCCTAAGATCATAGGGCTTGTGAAAGCCGTATCTGGGATTTGTTTTTTTAGTTAGTTAGTTAGTTTATTTCTTTGAGACAGGGTCTCACTTTGTCATTCAGGCTGGGGTGCAGTGGCGCGATCATAGCTCAATGCAACTTTGAACAACTATCCTCAATGGATCCTCCTGCCTCAGCCTCCCAAGTAACTAAGACTACAGGTATGTACTACCATGCCTGGCTAATTTTTAAAATTTTTTGTAGAGACAGGGTGTTGCTATGTCATCCAGGCTGGTCTCCAACTCCTGGCCTCAAGCAATCTGCCTTGGCCTCCCAAAGTGCCAGGATTATAGGCGTGAGCCACCATATCTAGCCAAGAGCTGGAATTTGAACCCAGCTCTTGCTAACTCAAAACCCACAATTTTTACTCCTGTACTTATTTCCTACCATATGGTGTATAAGAGTCATTCAATTAAGAAATGTACCAGAGACTGTTCTAGGTAACAAAAGCACAGCAGTGAATGAGGCAAATCCTGCCCTCATTCTAGTGTGGTTTGTGTGTGTGGTTGGGGATAGAGATGATAAACTCATGCATACATGCCAATGTTGGATAGTGATAACTGCTGTGAAAACATAAAGCAGTGTGAGAAGATACAGAATGATGGTGGCTTCTTTGTGACAGGGTGGCCAGGAAAGACCTCCCTGATGAGGTATTGTTACGACAGAGATGACCAGGAATAGACCAACACGCACACAGAAATATTGGCAAAAACAGGTTTATACACCAGCGGGCTCAGATGAGGATTTCTCCCTCCAAATTTTGAGCACCAGACAAAGAGCATTGCAGTCTTTTATACACTCTGCTTAAGGGGGAGGGGCATGGTTACAAGAGGGTTAACTTTAGTGAGGCAGAGTCCTAAGTTACTTTACAGCCTGGTACACTAATTGCTACAGGTGACTTATGAGGGGAAAGGTCACAGGGGAGGAGGGGCCCCAGGTAAGGAATGCAAAGGACAAAGCCCGGTAGTGGAATTTTCCACTTTAGTGGAATTTTCCAATTTTCCACTTCAGTATCACCTGACCAGAGTGAAGTAAGGGAAGAAAGTCATGTGAGTTCCTCGACAGCATGGGTGGGGGCGGGGAGAAGATGGAGACCAAAGGGAACAGCAACTGCCCAGGTCTCCAGGAGATGAGTGCTCGGTGGGTTCCAGCCACAGCTGGGAGGCCTGTGTGGCTGGAGTGAACAGATGAATGATGGGAGACGTAGGCAGGGCCAGAGAGCGCTGGGTGTTGGCAAGCCATGGCACACATGATGAATTTATCCTAAGTATGATGGAAAGCCTTTGAGAGTTTTTGGCAGAGGAGTTGACACAAAAAGAAAAGTGAAGAATAAAATATCCCCTCGACCTGACACCTACTTACTTACCTTACGGCCTTACCTTAGTAAATGTTCTCTGGACGCACATGCTCCTGGGTGCAGCCCCTCTTTCAGCCATGATAACACCTTGCAGTTTGCTAAATGTAACATGTTTTCTTGCACTTGCGCTTCTGCATACGTGTGTGGTTCCCTCACCGGGTATGCCCGACCATACCTTCAGGTTCACCTATAGGTTCACCTTCAGAACTATTTATTTAACCTTCTAAGCTCAACCTGAATGTAAAGGTCAATTTTAGCTTTTCCTACTTTTCCAGGCCAGAGTTAGCAAATTCTTTCCTCTGAGCTTCTATACAATAACTATTGTGCTAAAATTGAATTACTTGCTTTTTTCTCTAATTATAAAAATATTTTATAGTACTAAAAATCGAGAAATGTATCAATATGTGAAAAAAAGAAAACAAATTGCTATAATTCTTTCACAACACTGTCACCCAGAAGCAATCACATAGTGTTGTATTGCCTTCTAATCTTTTTTATTTCTGTACTTTATATATGTTATTCTGCTGAATTTTTCTCCATATAACATTGTGCTATAGACATTTTCCTTTTTTTTTGAAAACCTTTTTATTATGGAAAATTTCAAACACAAAAACATATAGAGAATAGTATAATGAATGTACCCATTACCAAGTCCCAACAATTAAGAAACTCATGGCCAACCTTGTTTTTTTTTTATACCTCTAGCTACTTCCCTGCTCAGGATTATTTTGAAGCAAATTTCTGATATATCATTACAATTGTAAACTTTTTCAATATGTATGTATGAAACAGTGGCTCTTCACTAGGGGTGATTTGCTACCCAGGGGACATATGGCAATGTCTGGAGACATTTTGGGTTGTTACAAATAGGAGGGATTTTTGCTACCTACCGGCATCTAGTGGGTAGAGATCAGGATGCAGCTAAACATCCTATAATACACAGGACAGCCCCACAACAAAGAATTAGTCCCCCAAATATCATTAGTGCCAAGGCTGAGAAATACTTCTCTAAAAGGCTTCTATTTAAAAACTTCTTATTGCAGTATTACATACACATAGAAAATGCACAGAGCAGAAGTAAACAGCTCATTTCACGTCCATGAACTGTGCACATCCGGATCAAGATACACAACATTGTCAGCATCCCAGGAGCCTCTCTGAGGTCTCATTCCAGTCACTTTCTATCCCTGAGGTTAACCATTATTCTGATTTACGATGGTATATTCTGCAATAAAGGACTAACTCAATGGTCTGGGCAGTCCAAACCCTGCACATTCCAAAGAAAGGTTTGTCCCTTGCTCATTTCCTAGGAGACAACCTATAAGGCCTGATAAGAGTGTCTTTTTATAGCTGGGACTTTGGACCATGCACTACAATGCAATTTTTCGTGGGGTCCTGGGCTACAGTAATGGCTTGACCTATGGAGGGGCTGGAGACTGAAGTCTAGCCAGGCAGGGAAGTCAGCCCTGCCTCTGCGATCAACTCCCAGTGAAAATCCTGGTCACCAAGGGTTGGGTGAGTTTTCCTGGATTACGATACTCAGTGTGTGTCATCACACATCATTGCTGGGAGAAGCAAGTGCTCTCCCAACTACTGCACTGATAAGGACAACGGAAGCTTGCGCCTGGTCTCTCCTGGGCACTGCCCTGTGCATCTTCTTCCATTGCTGATTTTGATCTATATCTTTTCATGGCAATAAACTGTAACCATGAGTATAACAGAGTTGTGAGTCCTTCTAGCAAATCACTGAAACTGAGGTGGCTTGGGGGATCCCCAATGAACACATGTTCATTTTGAAGGCCTCTAATTTGAAGCTTAACCGTAACCCCATTATCACACCTAAAAACTTAACAATAATTCCTTAATGTTATCAAATACCCAGTCAGCATTTAAATTTCCCTAATTTACGGTATTTTAGAAAGATTGAGTCAGGATTCAAAATAAGGTTCTTACTGTTAGGGTGGGGCTCATGGCATGGGTTGAGAAAGAATTCTCAACACAAAGATTAGGATAGTAAGAAGTAAAAAGTTTATTTTACTTTTCCTGGATAGAAAAAGGGGAAAGGGCACAGCACAAAAGTGACAGAAAGAGGGAGTGCTGGACCGAGGCCAGGAGGCTTGGGCTTTTTATTGGGGGTTGTAAAGGGGTAAAGAAATTTTATTGCTATAGACTGATTAGCAGGAGACAGCCAAGAGATGTTAGGGTGTTCATTTTTCCCTTTTTTTCTTGTCCTTGAGGCAATCTTATCAGTCTCCTCTGGAATGTGGTCTGGCTGGTCTGGTTTAGAGGATGTCAGGGAGGAGGAGTTACACTCCCTTTCTGTCTGCTCAGCTCTTTTCAAGTGCTGTGAAAACAGTCTCCACAGAGGGTTAATTTTAAAAGACAGTCAGTTAAAGCCCATGCGATTAATCTTCAAGACAGTCAGTTAAGACCCATGTTAATTTTAAAGACAGTGATCTTTCTCTCCTTTTTCTATTAGATAGTTTTTTTTCTCTGTTAGACGGTTTATTAGCAAGGCTGTCCTATCACCTACATTATAGTTTGTTGACATATTTTTAAGACTTCTTTAATCCATAGGTTACCACCTATTTAATTTTTTTTTTCTTTTTGCAATTTGCTTGTTGAAGAAATTTTTTGGTGGAGTTTCCTACACTCTGGATTTTGTTGATTGCATCCCCAGAGTGATGTTTGCATGTCTTTCTATTTTCTGTATTTTCTATTAGATCTAGAGGCTTAATCGGATTCAGGTTCAACTTCTTTGGCAAATGCTTTACTATATATAGTAATAAAATGATAAATTCTAATATATATTAGAGTATTATAAACTATGATATAAAGGCTATCGATTAAAGAAGTTAAAGAATTAGAATTCATGATAGGTTTACATTCGATACTAAGATTAAAACAATTTGTCACTGGACCGAGTGAAGGTGTGTTAAAAGATTTGCATCTTACTACGCCTCTAGTTTAAAGGTGCTAAAGATTGCAGTTCAGTGCTAAAATATCTGAAAAAAATTACAGAAGGAAAAATGTGTCACATTTTTAGCAATAAGAAACAAACATCCAAAAGCTGAATTGTTAGAAATTCCAAATTTAGTGGGATTTGAATTAAGGTGCTACACTCTTCTTCTATTCAGGTTATCCTTGCCACCGGAGGAGTGACCTTAAAGATATTTGAAGGGAATGAAGTAGAGACTCAACGGGGCAGGGATTTGTTTTGAGCGACAGGATTCGTTGGTTTCCACCTTTAGAGCACAAGGCCATGTGTGGCCTCTCAGGTTAGTCTACCAGTTCTCTTTGCTTCTGCCTGCTTCCAGCCTGCTGTCCAAATTTCTCTATGCTTCCGTCCAGTCTCCTGGCCCCCTGCTTTGCTTCCACTGTCCTGCTCAGAATTTATTTCCAACTCTCTGCCCTGCACACTTGGTCTGACTCCAAAGTGGTGTGGCCCTTGACTCAGCCGCGGGACATGATCCTCGATGCCAGACCACACCCCTTCCCAGACACTGCCCTGGCAGAGGGGTGGGGCAGGTTGCGTGTCATTGGAGATGTCTTGCTTAATCTTAGGGACACTCGTGTCATAAAAGAGGGTGTGATTTCATCACACCCAGCTATTATTCTATCTAGAAAGTCATGAAATAGTCTTACGTGATAAATTTTGGAGTTTTATTAACAGAAAAAAAAAAAAAACCACAAACTCTGTAAAAGAATTTAAAGAAGTTTATTCTGAGCTGACTATATGTGACTACAAGAACATGGACTCAAGAGGTCCTGAGAAAATGTGCCCGAGGTGGCCAGGTTACAGTTTGGTTTTATACATTCATGGAGATGGGAATTACATGTAAAATCATAAATCAATGCAGGGAAGGTATACATTGGTTTGGCCTGAAAAGGTGGGACATCTTGAAGCGGAGGGCTTACAGGTTATAAGTGGGTTCAAAGATTCTTTGATTTGTAATTGATTAAAGATATGAAGCTTTGTTTAAAGGCTTGGAATGTTTTAAGTCATGATAAGAAAGTCTGTTGCTCTGATACAAGCCACTGGGCGTATATACTGGCTCAAGTCATCTCCTAAGCAAATTGATGGCCCGCAGGTGATTTAAACTTCTCTCTGCATAGCCTTAGGTCCTATTAATAATTTAGTATCTTATTTTCTGAGGTATGTCCAGCCTTCCTTCCCTTCATGGCCAGGAATTCAGTTTTAAGTTTTTTCTGGGGTCCCCTTGGCCAAGAGGGTGTCCATTCAGTTGGTGGGGAGGGGGGGCAGCTTAGGGTTTTATTTTAATTTACATATTTCACTTTTAATTATACTTCTTCTGTTTTTCTTTTTCTTAGTAAGTCAGGCTCATAAAGGTATATTTTAAGTACAGTAAAATTCTCCCTTTTATATTCAAGAAGCATATACTTCTTTGAATTTTGACAAACACATACAGTCACGTAACCTCTACCATAATCAAGATATAAAATATTTCTATTACCCCAAAGTCTCTTCCTATCCTTTGCAGTCAATTCCCTTCACCCATGCCCAGTCCCTAAACACCAGCGACCTATTTTCAGTCCCTATGGTTTTGTCTTTCCATAATGTCATGTAATCATACAGTTTGTGGCCTTTCTGTTGCAGAATAGTATCTCAATTGTTCTTTAAGACAAGTATTTTCTCAGCGGTAATATTAGCTTTGAAATTCCCATGAAAACCAATGAGAAATTATGATTCTGGTTAGAAACATTTGTCTTACAAACCACTTTCAAGAGCATGTCAATGTTATTACATGAAGCATACCTGGATTCAAAATTATCTGTCTATACGTATAATTCATCAATGCGAGAGACCATGCCTGGCAAACTGATGATTTTCTTCTCGGTGGGGGTGGAGATGAGGGAATCATAGGGTTACCTTGGGAATTTTTGCCAGACTACTCCCTGCAGTCCCGCCCCGCATAGAAAATTGCAGATACAAATATTTCAATGCTATGTTTATTGCTAGTGTTTCATCAGTGCTGCTGCTGGAGTGAAAGACCAAGGACAATTGGATCTGCATAGAAAATTAGTGTTCCCACAGTACCCATGGCGTAGGTCTACTCATCTGAGTGAGTCAGTAGGCATGAATTTGGTGAAGAGGGGAGAGAAATCATTCCAGGCAAGTGAACAGCATGTACAAAGGCCCTGTGGCATTGTGCTGCACTAGATTAGAATGAACTCAGAGCTGACATTCCGCTGTTTGCACTTGCTGTGCCATCAAGATGTCTAGCATTCATTCGGATTGATAAGAGCATGAGCCTTACCAATCGTTAGTTGGTCTCACTCTGTCACCCAGGCTGTAGTGCAGTGGCCCAGTCATAGCTCACTGTAACCTTAAATTCCCGAGCTCAAGTGATCCTCCTGCCGCCGCCTCCTGAGTAGCTAAGATTACACCTGGTTATTTTTTTAAATTTTTTGTAGAGACAGGGGTCTCGCTATATTGCCCAGGCTGGTCTCAAACTCCTGGACTCAAGTGATTTTCCCATCTCAGCCTCCCAAAGTGCTGGGATTACAGGCATGAGCCACATGCCCAGCCTGTTAAATATTTTTTAATATCCCCACTGAATGTGCTCTATAGCCGGCTCTCCTCAGGCAGTTAGGCTGTTGCATACTTGAACTCTTCTAGAAGCAAGGGCTGGAGGGAAGGCACTTGAACCCAGTGAGTCCTGTCCATAGAGTACATACTGGACTGAGTCTTTCACAGTAAGACTTCCTAGAGAGGCCAGGCCTGCATAGCTTAGAGCGATAAGTGCATGGGCAAAATTTGGGTCTTCAGAGTCCTTTTCCTGGAGCCATCAAGAAAACAAGCTGAACCAAAACCGCTTATGAAAATGCCTGGCACAAAGCAGGTGTTCATTAAATATTCATTGATATGCTGAGTGGCAGAGGACACTCAGGCCTCTCTATTATTTACTTTTCTTCTGAAGTCATGTCTCTGGTTAGTGCCTATTTTACTTACCAACCTAGGTCTGGCTCAATACAATTCCATTTTGATTTCAAATACTTAGAGATTATCTGACCCAACTCTAATTTTACAAATGAGGAAGAAAGTAATCCAACTAAAGTGGCCAGCTAGTCCATGGGTATAACTGACTAGAACTAGTGTTTACCAATTCAAAGTCAATGCACTCTACCGTTTTAATGAAAATTCTTACACACACACACACACACACACACACACACACACACACACACACACGCCTGCCCCAGAAAAAAAGAGAACAGTGTGTTTGTGTTCCTGGAAGCAGGCTGATTAAATTCTGGGTTTGGGTCTCAGTTTATTAAGTCCTGGTTTGGCCTATAGCAGAAAATAAATATTGCAGATGAAGCGGATATAAAAAGAAAAAGCCCACACACCTAATCACATTTCAGTACAACATCTCAGAGAAGGCTGATATTCAACACTTTTATGATGCGATCATTGGCGTGCCCTCAGTCTATTGCCAGGAGCTCTCCTGGATCTGCAAGTGTATGAAGGAGGATCCCATGCAGTTTACTGATTTTCCAGAATAAAGAAACTGAAATAGCATTAGTCTAGGAGATCCTTATTTCAGGACTGCTAGAATATTCTTCACTACATAAATGATTTCCTTTTATTATATTTGTCTCCTACACTGGTAGGAAGAATAATTTACAGAATGTTATGGATCTCGTTTTTTTGTGACAAAAATGGGCGGCTACTCTAATTTCAGGAGGTGAAGGAGAGAAGGTTCCGGAGCCTCTCACTATGGCGAATTAGCTGGATTCCTTGCTAGCACTTTTGCAGTCTAAATAGGGTAAGTTACATAAATGCAATTTGGACTGAGCTGTCTACTTGCGAATGAATATAACTTAGACTTTCTGCCTCTTAGCCTTCAAGATGGAGAACTGGAAATTAGCAGATTAAAAAAAAAAGATTTCACCCTTTTCGAATTAACAAAAGATTAAGTGAATGAGCGTCAGCCATTAAAATCCTCTGAATGGAAAGTGCCTTGCTCTGATGCCTTCGATGAACCCATACTCTTAACCAGTGCCTTCGTGTTCAGTTAGACCAAAAGTGAATAATAAAGTAGTTAAGGGCCTTGTTTTGGCGTCTGACATTTCGGCAGACCTTGCAGGTGCTGGAGAATCTCTAGAAGAACAATAGCAGTCAGGCAGGGAGTCTTGCTCATTGTTGAAGAAATGCCATGGCAACATCTCAGAGGCGTTGCGTGTGGGCGGATGGGACTGTGCCAACATCCAAGTTCACGCTGTGTGTGCTCGCGCGTTTCACATGGATCACCCTCTCTTGTAAATCATCATGTAACGATATATATTTAGTCACATATCCTTATATCAGCTACCCCCAAACAGCTTCTAATTGGTACTTCGAGCTAAGAACAAGGAGTGAAACCGAATAAATTAATCAGCGAGGGGGATGGAAGAGTCTGCACCCAGCCTATGCTATACAAATGAAGCTAAGAACAAAAAGGCACTTTTTAGCTTAGAGAGCTCTACAGGCACACATTTGGTAGAGGTTTTAAGAACGGTAAGAGTTCTAACAGGCCAGAACTTTGAGAGAGATTTGGATTCTTCAGGTAGAACAAAATTTCCAAGTCTTTTTTCAATTTAGTAATTTAGTTTTGATGACAGAAGAGTCAAAGTAACTAAAGTTTTCACAGTTTAGTGGCTTCCCTGTGTGCCATCAACTGTGCCCTGGGAATTTATAAAATATCCTTTGCCTGTTTAGATAAAAGATCCTTTACCTATTTGGCTGAAGACCAAGAAGGGGTTGGAGACGAGCTGGGGTTGGGGGAACAAACTAGGAGGAATGGAATGAATATTTACTGGTCTGCTTTTCTGTGCCAGAAATTCTGATGTCTGCTTTACATATATGCTCATTTTATTCCTTGTGGTAATTCCTTTACTAGTTGGAGAAATGACTTCAATTCCTTTCTTTCATATATTCCTTCAACAAATGCTTATTGTGTGCTTATTATGCTCCAGGTGCAGAATTGGCCCCTAGAAATATAATGTTGATCCAAACAGATATGGTCCTTGCTCTCAGGGAGTTTGTACGCTAGAGGGGATATCTGCGTTAATCAAACCAGTACACAAAAGTGATAAGTAATGGGAAAAAGAGGTAAATGGAACTAGGAGAATATTTAATGGTGGATCAGGGAAAGTTCCCATAAGAAGGACCATTGAACTAAGAGCCTAAGGATAAATAGAAAATAACTAAAGGAAGTGAAAAGAAAGCACGTTCCAGGTAGATGGAGGAAAGAGCATGTGCAAAGGCCCTGTGGCAGAAAGAAGTATGGCTGGTATGAGGAAATAAGTGACAGCCAATGGGTTACTCTGGGTTATTAACTAAAAACCACAGGGAAAAAACTCTGGTTGATTTGTATGGAAGAGGAATTTATTAAAAGATTGGGTAGCTTACAGAATATCCTAAAGTACTGGAGAAACAAGTCCAATGACCATATCCAAAATAATTCCATGGAGTCTGTGCCATGAAGAAAACACTAACACTGGTATCAGTGGTAGTTGCCACCACTGGACATTGGACAGAGGTCCTCCTATGCCACCACCCTCACAAGACTGGAGTCAGTATCCACCCAGGTGTGTCTAACTGCCAGAGCCTATTTTTCATGACTGTACCCTAGCCACAAGGCACATTTGGAAAGCAAAGTGGACAATGAGAAGCACAGCTTCAAATTGTGCCTTTCAGGAGGAATTCCCTTCTGTATTCATCTTAAGGCCCATTCTGTTATTCCACTGGTACCTATAAAACATGCAGAGTGTTCTGAAAACTCAAACTCTCTAGGAAACTGCCCATTATTTGAGGGAAGATGTCACTGTGACAGTGTAGCCTAGTGGGAATGTGACATGCATGAGTAACCCATGACACTTACGTGTGACTTAAGAACTGTTCTAAAACACTGTACAGTGTATTAGATATCTATTGCTGCATAACAAACTACCCAAAACATAGCATCTTAAACCAACAAACACCTATTATCTCACATGGTTTTCAAGGGTCTGTGCTATGGTTTGAATGTCCTCTCCAAAATTCGTGTTGAAATTTAATTGCCACTGTAACAGTATTAAGAGGTGGGGCCTTTAAGACATGATTAGGCCATGAGGCCTCCACCCTCATGAATGGATTAATTCCATTATTGTGGGAGTGGGTTAGTTAGGGAGTGAATTACTTATCTCAGCAGTGGGTTCCTGATAAAAATGATGAGTCTGACCTTATTTCCTCTCTTTGTCTTGTGCACTCATTTCCGCCTTCTACCTTCTGCTATGGAATGACCCCCACAGATGCCTGCCCCATGCTCTTGGACTTCCCAGCCCCCAGAAACATGAGCCAAATAAACCTCTACTGTTTATGAATTACCCAGTCTGTGGCATTCTGTAATAGCAGAATACGGACTACGATAGTCAGGAATCTGGGAGTGGCTTAGCTGGGTGGTTGTGGTTCAGGGTTCCTCACAAAGCTGTAATCAAGGTGTCAGTCGGGGCTGTAATCATCTGAAGGCTTGATTGGGGCTGGAAGATCCACTTCCAAGATGGTTCACTGACACGGCTGTTGGCAGGAGGCCTCAGTTTCTCCTTGGCTATTGGCAAGAGGCTCCAGTTTCTTGCCATATGTGACTCTCTGCAGGCTGTTTAAGTGTCTTCATGACATGGCAACTGGCTTGTCCCAGAGAGAGTGATCTAAGAGAGAAAACAAGGCAAAAACCACAGTGTTTTTTGACCTAGCTTCGGAAGCTACATGCCATCACTTGTGCTGTATTCTATTGGTCACTCAGACCAAACTTGCTATAATGTGGGCGTGGACTATATAAGGTGTGAACACCAGGAGGGGGAGATCGTTGGGAGCTATCTTGTGGACCAACTACCACAGAGATTCCTCTTGCTGATGGAGAGCTACTGGGCACATCTAACTGTATTGCTTGGAATACCAGAAAATACCATTGGTGAGGAGAAGCTCATGTGGTATATCACTTTGTGACTAGGAACTCAATTTCTATTGGCATCTAGGAGCAATCCAGGAACTGTTTACCAAAAGGAGAATAGTTACTTTCTAAAGAGGGTATAATTTTACTTCAAAACCCTTCAGGACTGTGGCTGAAATTCACTTGGGGCTTGCTGTAGGCTCCTGATAGCATGC
>RJWJ010038700.1:0-14838 GCA_004363605.1 Indri indri
AGTCTTAAGGATTTTTTTTTTTTTTGAGACAGAGTCTCACTCTGTCCCCCCAGGTAGAGAGCAGTGGCATCATCACAGCTCACTGCAGCCTCAAACTCCTGGGCTCAAGAGATCCTCCTGCCTCAGCCTCCCAAGTAGCTGGGACTACAGGCCTTACCAAGGCACCTGGCTAATTTTTCTATTTTTAGTAGAGATGGAGTTTTCAGTCTTGCTCAGGCTGGTCTGAAACTGCTGAGCTCAAGGGCTCCTCCCGCCTCGGCCTCCCAGAGTGCTAGGATTACAGGTATAAACCACTTCAACCGGCCTCAAGTCCTACGGATTTTAAGTGTGTCCCTCCGCCTGCTTTTTACTCCACTTATTTCCATTTCCGCTTCAGATCCTCTTTCCACATCCCACCTATAGTGTGTGCATATTGTTTTGAAATCCTCAAATTACTACCACTTTTTCTTTTCTTGACTTCTGGAAAAGGGTTCTTCTCCTATTTTATTCATGAGATTCTGGTGGACCATTTCATATATCTAGGTAATTCTACCTCCTTATCTATATTTGATTTATGTAAAGAGGGCATGTGAACCAAAGCTAGCCAAGGAGAGTTCTTTTCTTAGACTTTTTCACACTGGACTACTAAACATATACTTGGATAGGAGCAAGGTGAGGGTCTAAAACACTGAAGATTAAACATTCACCTGAATCATTCAAGAAAAGACTGAGTTCCAAAAAAAAAAAAAAAAAATCTAGTATTTCCTCCTGCCACTTCTAAATGGAGGCTGCAGAGCTCATTGGGAGGATCAAATCAACATGGTAGAAATAAAGAAGTCATGTTCTTATTGCACACTTAAATATAACAGAAGTAAAATTTGCGACCCATAACAGCATTGTGCAATCTGATCACACTGACTCATGGTGATATAACCATTCTAAATTCTCAAAAGTGGCATTGAAGATGTCATCATTTCATTAAAAATATAGGCACAGACAAGTTAGATGTTCTTTCTTACAGAAATTTGAAATGGCCATAAATATCAGTGAAAATAAAAGGAAGGAAAAAATAAGCAACTAACACAAAGTAAACTTGAGGAAATTCACTTTTGATGGATGATTTTGATTCCAAGTAGAAGGTTATTTTGGAGTTTAGATAAAGTGTTTTTTTCTCCCTGAATTCTTATTCTTTTAAGATAGTTTAAGATTGAAGTCTTGGAAAATGCTTCCCAAGGTCACAATCTATCTTTGAGGTGCATCTTCCATGAAGCCATGAGTTTACAGAACAAAATAAAAATTCATTTCTCTTAAGAAAAACAGAATAGGCAGGTACTCTTTGGTGAGTGTGATTTGTGGTAACTGATGGCTTAGACTGTGAATCTTTATTTCATAAATCAAAAAATAAAGCCTACGACATGGTGATTGGCGCTCATGACAAAATTCAAGTCTAAATCACATCATATCTTAACTTTGGCTCTTCTGGATAGCAATTACAGAAATGTCATCTTTTACTTGTAGTTTTGTAACAATTGTGATATATAGGGGTCAAAATTAATGACATTGTTTAGAATTGGGAAGAAAAAACATTCAAAAACACTGAAAATGGACTTTTCAATCCATGGAGATCAATAGAGGTCACATCATCTGCAGCATTTTCATAATCAAATTTTTCAGTCATATTTTTATTAATGTAGCTCATTTATTTAACTCACATTTCTTGAACTCCTAATACATATTAAGGACAATGCTAGACCCAGCACCAGCATGGTGGCCACCCTCACTGCGATGGTCCTCATCCCAGGGCTCTGTTCTCTATTTCTTTCCACATAGTCCTCAGTGGTGCTTTTGAACCACCCTCAATGACTCCTGAGAGTTACGCTCCAAATCATAAGTAATGAAAAATGAACTCTCTCTTATTTGCATTATGTCCTAGAAGGGGCTGAAGCATTTCTTCTCATGAAATAAAGGGAAGAAAAACAAATAAAACAATGGAGGGACAGATGAATCTCTGTAAAGAGGGATTTATTTCTGTATCCTGCTGCAGATACCAAATATTCTGCATAAATGATTTCTCATTTTTAATTTATAGTTTATCCAATTCTTTGTCATTGGGTAATTTCACAAATACAACATTTTGACAAAATTCAAGGGAAAAAAGACGCTTTGATAAGCAACTACATGTTTTCTTTGTTTACATCATTTTCCCAGGTTTTTTCCCTATTCTTTCTACATTAAAGCACGTGTCATTGTATTTCTCACATACTTTTACACCCAATATATTTCTGTATAAATTAGAATTAACTTAAATGCTATAGAGAATTTGTGAAGATTAATTGCTTTTCATTTCAAAAATATTGCTTCCTCATTTCATCCTCATGGCACTGATATAAGGGTGAGTTTTTTTGATTTTCTTGGTTTCACTCAGTTTAAAATCCTTTTAATTATTCACTCAGCATATCAGTCACACATTCATTGCTCTTAAATTTCTGCTTGTATGCTCTGAAACAGTAAAATATGAGAATAAAATAATATATCTTCTAAGCTCAACACACACAAAGAATGAATACAGAAAGATTCTACCTATTAGTATAAAATGCCTCATGTTATTAAGGTTAAATTCTCAGGCTTATGTGCATCAAGTTATAATCCTTCCTGGATACAAATGTAAGTCCCTAAAGAAAGGATAAAAAGTGATATCGTATTGTTTCTTCATTTTCTAAAATTCAAATTTATTAGAAAAGCATAATTGTAGATAGAGATTCAGTAAATCACATAGCGTGAGCAAATGCAGAGGGAAATTTACATTTCCAAAAGCTGATGTGAAGTTTTAATATTTAGTTACTAACAGTGCAATATATACATCAAATTTTATTTGGAAGACAACAATCAAACTTTGAGAGTTAAATTTGACTGGCTCTGAGCATCTACTGCATGCTAGGCACTATAAGAAAATGAAGACAGTGTTTGCTTTCTGTGTTTATTTTCATTGTATCCTCTGTCTGTCCACAGTTCTATTCTAGTTACTGTGCATCCACTGGCTGGGGCTTCTGGCCCTTGAACTCTCCAAACTGCCTTGTCCATCCTGATCCCCCTAATAAAATATGTAGGTCCATATGCCATTCTTTTGGTATTATTTTATTGTTATGCCAAACTGATGAATTCAAATATCCAAACTGGTTGACACTTTGTTGCTCATATGCTACCCTCTGTGGTCAGTGTACAGGAATGCAAGGTCATAAAGGGCAAATTCAGTAAAACTTTTTCCTATAAGAACACAGACAAACAACCAACAACAAACCAAAGAAAAACAAGTTGTAAAACAACATCCCTGATGAGAGTAGTATTTTCAATTTAAGAGAGGGCTTAATGAGGTAATTTCTTAATTTCAAACTAAGGGTGAATCTAATGGTTGGAATTTCAGGAAACTCTGCTGTTCAGACATAGAATACTTATCAGAAGGAGTAGATTCAGTGTTAGGGTGTGTTACACATTTTTAGGTAACTGCTTATATCATCTGTTGCTAAGACTCCTTCAAGTTTCATTAAGCCGCTTCTATTCTCTCAATAAATTTCTAGAAAAGAGCTGTCAGATTTGATCCAGTATTCACTGTTGTTGAAGCAAAGCAAAAATCCCACACTCAACCCATTCATTATCTGGCTTCTTTTTAACTGCTTCTTTATAAACGAGGCCAGAACCAAGAAACTTAGCTTTCCTGTGAAAGCCACGTACTCCACTCCACTGACGGACGCATGGCTTTGGGTCATGGTGTCTCCCCATCATTTGTACTAGGAAGACGGAGCAGAAGGTCTGGGGAAATAGGGTACCAGGCTGTGGGTTGTGATCTATGCTCCCAGTAGCAATATGAAAATAAAGTCATGGAACCAAACCCAGACCTCTCCGTCTATCTCATATGGGAAAATGCAGTCTTGAGACACCGTTGGACTTCGTCCAACATGGCAGCTGTGACTCTCAAAGCTGCCGATTGATGTTGGCAATGAAATTCTTGACAAGATATTTTTCTGCCATATGTTCTGGGAGTGCCCAGGGCTTCAGGCTTCCAATGACAATGTAATTTAATGGCTTGAGAGTATCTTAACCATATTTTCTCCCAGAATCTTCATCTTGGGATATAAGCACTATGTGAAATCTGTTTCTGGATACTGGCCATTTACTTATTTAAACTATTAATTACCTAGTTCTGTCCCATAGGCACTTTCCCTCTGAGACTCTGGTGCTATTCAGTTATTTCAATTTTTTAGGCTCCATGACTTAGAGTATTAACTGCCTTTGTGGAAAAATCATAACAGTGATGGTGAAAGAGAAGACTCTTTTTGGAAGTTTAATGTGTCTCTTCCAAATTAAGACCACTTCATTTTTCCCTGTTTATCCCTGAGTAAAACAAACCTACAATAACATAGCTTATAATGCGTTGGCCTTTCTTGATATTTAACTGTTTTCTTTCATATCATTCCTTCACATCAAGTCTGAAACCAAGTGAGGAGGAGGGAGGATCAGAGAAAGAGAGTATGTCTTTTTCCTTATGTTACCACAGTGTGAATCTTAAATCTGCTCTGTGTTCCTTAAACCTTCTCTGTCTCCTATGTTCTTAGGCCGCTTACAGAATCATTATTACTAGAAATATAGAAATACTGGTCACCCTCTAATGTGCCTTATTGAAAACAACAAATTAGACATCAAGTCTTAGCAAGCCTACCTGCAAAACAACTATCAAATCTGACTTCTTTTACCAATTCCTATCACCACTGCTTTAGTTCAGTTGTTTCACATGTCTCCCCTAGCCACTCTGGGCAGCTTTTATACCAATGCCCTTTCCTTTGAGATGTTTCCTGAGATATATTTCACAAACTTTTGCAACAGTTATTTTCCCCAAGCTAATTATGGTCGTATCATTTTCCCTTTCAAACACCCCTAATGATTACGTCTAGTACTAGCAGACACTCTAAACCCTTCCTGGGGCATATGAAACACTACTCTGCTTACTCTACTGGGGAGACACTTCTGACACATTTACCCGCTGTGCTTTATTCACCCTGAAATTATCATCATTTTCTGAATAAGCCAAATGTTCCCATATCTTTATGTGATTGAACAAGTACTTTGTTTATTAAAATGTCTTTTCCTCCTTATCTGACTAATGAATTGATTTCTTACAAATTGTAGGCACAGCTTCAAAGTCACCTGTAATTTTTCCCCCTTCACTCTCCCCACTGTGCATTCACAATAGTTTGTGCATTCTTGTGTTATAGCATATTATGGCATACATTCCACTTAACCGTGAGCTCCTGGGAGGGGCTCCAGGTTTGATCACTGAAAAAAGGTGCCTCAAAATGGACTATGCCATTGAAAAGCTTAAATACTAATTGGGAAGATCAGCTTAATTTACATGAAATATAACACCAATGATACAAAACAATGACATATCAATAATGCAACATAATGCTATGGAAGTTAGGAGAGTAAAAGAGTGGGTGGAATTCTTGGAAAAACTTGTATTAATGTGTTGGAAAAGGATCAGTAGAATTATAATACATTTTATGTGATCCAGAGATTTTACCTATGTTTTGAGTCCAAAACAAAGAAAAAAGAGTAGATTAAATGACAGATTTCTATCAAAATAGCTTTGGAATATCATACTTTAAATATCCATATTTGCTCTGTACTCTCCAAAGAATAACATAAAGGGTAAATTATTTAAAAAGCGTAGCTAAGCTAAAAATTTAGTTGCATATCATTCTGTGCCAGAAATCAAAAGAAATATGGATTGATTGGCAGCGTAAAGATCAGAAACTCCAGGGTTGCTGGGCTCTGGGCCCAGAGAAGATAGAATTATATAGCATAATATAAAGGAAACTTGTTCACATACACAGGATACTTTTTAGTGTTAAAAGCCACAATTCACATTGCTATGAATATCTATGCACCAAATAATGTAGTGATTCCTTTATAAAGCAAAAACTACAGACAATATGAAAAGACATGATAGAAATACATTAGAATCTAACACACTCCTTTTATCACAACTCAGAACATCTGGACAAGAAATTTTAAGTAAGGATCCAGAAGATCTAAGGAATATAATAAATAAAGCATTATTTATTATGTATAAAGTTATGCTCGTATATCAAACTTTATAAACAGGTAATAGAGATTATAGCTTCTTTTAAAGTACATGTGGAGCATTCACCAAAATTGATCACATATTAGATAAAAAAAAGTATTGGTAGTTTCAATAAAGTATAAATATTATAAATAATACTTTAACCACAATGTAATAAAACTAGAAATTCATATCGAAATCAAAAACAAAAAGTTCCTTTCATCTGGAAATTTACAAAAACACTATCAAACACGTCTTGGGCCATTTGTATTGACAAATTGAATCTATTTAATTTCTAAAGTAGTGATTAATCATCTTTGATACTCTCAGTTAAGTTTATGATCATTTTTTCAGAGTTTGCCTATTTTTAATTTTGTATTTTGGAGAAGATTACAGATGGAAAAATACTGCTTTTACTTCACTTTCTAATACTGTGGCCCATATCTTACATGACTGAATTTGTGGATCTCACCACATTATGTAGGGGGTTTACTCTGTATCATTATATGATTAAACAATTTATCTACTCCTTGACTGATAGAGATTTAGGGTGTTTCTGACAGTGCTGTTGTTAACATTCTTATCCAGGTCTTATTGCGTTTATGCCAAGCAGGTCCATTGTTGTTTTAAGGCATTTATATCCCCAAATTTACTGCATATTGCCAAATGGCTTTCAGAATTGACTGTTGTACAAATATTGGTTTGACCAGAAAACATGGGACTTCCCATTTTGCTATTTCACCAACACTTGGTGATAAACTTTTAGATTTTGCCAAACCCCAGAGTATGAAATAGGAATCTCATTAGGATGAATAGTAGAAGCTTTGTTGAAGCACAGTGACTTCACCGGCAAACTGCCTCCATTCAGGGCCTGCTTTGCCTCTTACTCACTGTGTTATCCGGTCTGGGCAGGGCACTTAGCTTCCCTGTGCCTCAGTTTCTTCATTTGTAAAATTAGGATAATAATCATACCTAACTCATAAGGCTCATGTGAGGAATAAACGAGTTAATATATGCAAAGCGCTTAGTGCCTGCTCCATAGTAAGCACCATACAAGACTCATCAGGTACAAATTATCCTGACAATTTCCATATAGAACTAGAAAAAACCCTTATCATGTGCTGCATTGGGTTGTCATGTCCCTGTAGTTTCCTTTAATCTGGAATATTTCATTAGATTTTCTTTGTCTTTCATGACATTAGTATTTCTGAAGACTACAAGCCAATTCTTTGCAGACTGTTCAACAATTTGGGAAAGTCTGATGTTTTCTCAGTGAAGTCGGACATTACTTGTTCTCACAAAAGGCCTCAACTGACCCTCCCCAGGGAGTTCTGAAGCTGGGATGGCCTGGCAAACTCCCTCAATTAGGGTGAGGGGGCGGGGTCAGGGCACCTAGTGAGCGGGCTGCCCTGATAGAATGTGAAGTCAGCTCCTTTTAGCAAAGGGCGATTGCTAGAGGAGGAGGACAGCCGAAGGCTATCAGTCCCAGTACTCCCAGTAGCCGGGCAGAAAGTCCTTCAGTCTTGAAAGGGAAGCTAGCTGGGGGGCGCATCACAACTTCACTACATTCATAACTCAAGTTGAAGAACAACATGAACTATATCATGCCTTTTATATAGTCTTAAATAAGACATCACTACATGTCATCCTCAGGCACCTGTATGTAGAATAATAATATAAGATGATGAGTATTAAATTCAGATTGTTGGTTACATCTGGGAGGTGGGTGTGGTTAAGGGAATAAGGGAGGGGTACTCAGGAGTCTTTAGCTATATTAGTAACGATTCTTATTTAAATGAAAAAAATATTAAGATTTCTTAAAGTCAGATGAGAACACTCATGGTTCTAATATTGTTCTGCTTTCATTTATATCTGAAATGTTTCACTATAAAAGTGTTACTGGCATCATAAAAACCATTTTAGCATTTTTTGGCCACAACAAATGATCCGTGCTGAGTTTTATAACTTTGATTTAATTAGGAAAGTAATTTGTGCTTATGGTAAAACATCAACTGCATAGAAGTGCATTAGATGAAAAATAATAGCCCCTTTTAACATAGCCCTGTGCTCTTCAGGTCTCTCCCAGATATGACCCTTTTTAAAATGTCTTATGGTTTTTTTTTTTTTCAGAAATATTCTGCTTCTCTTATTTGATAAGACAAATTGGATTATTTCATACACACCATTCTGTAATCTCCTTGTTTTCTTCTATTTAACAATAAATATTGAGTTTTCTCAATTTCTTTATTGGCACTTGTATACTTTATTTTTTTCTAATGTCAGCATTATACTTCCTTGAATGGCTGTACTATTTTTTTTAACTATTTCCAAATTGATGGATGTCATTTATTTTATTTTGTGATTTACATCCAATAATATGTTAATTTATGCCTCACTCAATCTCAATTAAAGGGTGATCATTCCTTACCCATGAGAATGACTGCAGGAGGAGGGAGGTCCACAGTTCTTAATATCTTCATCATTTCATGGAATTACCATTTCTTCTTCAAAGGTATTCTGCTTTTTTCACCTCATTTGATCTCATAATGATACCAAAATTTCTCAGCTTTCAGAGAATACATTCACATCTACCAAAAATCTAAGAACTGCCCATTTGTGGGTTTCTAATAAGGAGATCAGTTCAAAGCGTGCTGATAAGCTGCATGTGGTGACTCACACCTGTAGTCCCAGCAATGCAGGAGGCTGAGGCAGGGGGATCCCTTGAGTCTAGAAGTTTGAGGCTGCAGCGAGCTATGATCACACCACTTTACTCACTGCACTTCAGCCTGGGTGACAGAGAAAGACATCGTCTCTCAAAAAAAAAAAAAAAAAAGAACAAAAAACAAAAAGGCTTGGAGAGTTCCAGAGAGATGGGGGTGGTATGAGAGAGAAACAAACATCTATACTGCTTGTCATCAGGTTTCCAAGTTTGTCACCTCAGGTATCTGAAGAATAGCTCTCTGAGAGGCAGCTTCACAAAGGAGTCTTTCATAATTTTGGAATCTATGGGTCTAGTCAGATTATATATTATATGTATAAAATAATACTATATATAAAATATGTGATATATATAAAAAAAATATATATATATGTATTTCACAGCAACCCACGCTTCCCTTTGCTACAAACAAAATGTCTTCTATTGGATATTCCTATATTTAAGGTCACTTTTTCAATTCATTTTGGCCCATCTCAATGATACACACACACAGAGTCACAGAGTTATCATTGTGATCCATAATTTATATTTGTATTGGCCCTAATAATGGTAACCTGTAGGTTAGAGATCTGTAGTTTCCCTAAAAGAATTAAACTTAATAGTCATTAGGTATAATTAATTCAACTCAGTCGTAAACTGCATATACTCAAGTTAATTTGATTGGGATGATTTAGACAAGTCTTCCAAAAATATCAGAGTGGGAAGAACACTAGGGACCCTTCAAGTCTCACTGTTTAATAGAATCAAAAATAGTGGTTTTTCACCTTAAAGGACTTTTTATCCAACTCAACAATTCTATTTTATAGAAGAAACTCAGGCTGAACAAATTGCTAAAGTTTTCATAGCTGGTTAATAGCAGAATCAGGACTAGAACCAAGATATTAGTGTCTCATGGTCTCAAGTCTATTTATGTGTTTTTGACATTGGTAAGCCAGAAAACTTACATGATGGATGCAAGGTAATCTGATTTTGCAATTAAAATAAGTAAATTGGTTACTTTCATGTTATTATGGTCATTTTAGACAGAGGTTCAAACTGTCAAAATATATGATTGATTTCTTGTAAGTCAAGGTCATTTGGAGAAGAAACTCTCAAGAATAATCAACCTATTACACAATTTTCATTAAGTAATTATCAAACTGTTATACTAAATTTTAATAATTGGAAAAAAGGTCATATTCTAGGTCCAGTTTTAAAGAAAGTGCTTGAGTGTGATCCATGTATTGCAATTTGAAGTGTATGTGGTCTGTATTTTAGTGGGAAATTACCGAGTCCAATGGCATAAAATAGATTTTACCTAGTAAAAGAAAAACCCATAGTAGTTTAGAATTGAAAAATCCAGTCTTGCTACCTTCTTGTGAATGAAACATACAGATTGAAGGCTAGGGATGTATCTAACCATAGCAACTGAATCACACTGAATAATAGGTTTGGTTCACAAATTGCTGCCTGGGTTGCATTTACACAATAACAAGTGATAGACTACACTGAAGTCAGGAATACATTTACTCTTGCTATACCTTTGGGAGGATGATGTTCCGGGGCGCCTACTGGTACCTATTAGAAATCACTTAGTGTCTATCCTAGTAACTTTGTAACAAGCCAGAACTTGGGATTTGGGCCTCTAATTCTAGGGCTGAAGTTTGTTTTCATGATGCTGTACTGCCTATTTTTGGTTTTTGTTATTTGCTTGTTGTCTGTCTTTGGGAAAGAAATCTTGAATCTTTCACTAATTGAAATTGTGAACTCTCTGAAATGAGTGAATTTTTGTTTAATGTTCCTATTGTCTCAGGATGCCTAGGACAGAACTTCCTTTTGACTATTCCTTTTTCCAGCTATGGAATTCATAGCTGATGCATTATCTACAGGCTAACTTGTCAAGTCGTTGACCTTGGAGTGAGCATGTATAGGGATGCATGTCCTATCTGTTTACTCTCAGACATTACTGTGCTCTTACAAACATCTGGCTACAGTCATGTCTCAGGAGCTGGATTGTGCCAGTGGGAAGGCCAGGACTGTCACACTTGAGGCAGCTTCTGCAGGCGACTTACCTAATTACTTCCCTTCTAACGCATTAGGAGATTTCAGAAGTTTCCTACAAGCTACCAGCACCATTTCTAATCTTGGAAACATACTAGCTTAAACTCTTTCCCTAATCTTTCTCTATCATGGTAAAATCTAGTTTGATGGCACAAAGAGAAAATCTTGACCAAAGACAATATAAGCAATGGTATGAATTTCTGCTTCCCTGACCACAGCAGAAGTGGCACTTTTCTAGCCATACCTACCCGACTCCATCCACTTTACCAGACCCAGAAGGTGTTAATTTTCTTCCAAGAGAATGCCCAATGCTGGGACATAACAAGGAATGTCTCTTCCATGTACACCAAGAATCGGTCCTCCTACTTCACCTGAAGAGAAACTGCTATCTTCTCTTTGTCACATTGTGAAGAGATTTCTTAATGATTATACCATTAAAAACATGGAAGCTGTGTACCCAGTGCCCCTAAAATTAACCTGTGCTTCTGCTCAGACATATTATGTCACCTCTGCTGCTGAGATTTCCTTTTTCCATCCCAAATATCATAATAAAAAGATCATAATACTACAGGCTAAGGACACTGTACACACAAGTGCCTACTGGCCGATTTGGAGGACAGTACAGGTGGTGTCGATACTGCCACCATAGCCCAGCTTTAATGTCTCAGTCACACTATGATTGTGATGGTCATTGTTGTCATCAGAACTGCAGTTAATGTCCTATGCTCTCAGGCTTTTAAAAATCCACCGAGAAATACTCCTTTCACTTATTTCTTGAGGTCCTGTTTGAAACATACCAAAGAGTTCCTGTTGGTCTTAGGATCAGAATCATCAGAAGAGGAACTTTGTCAGTTTTTCCCTGTAGTGCCTCCCCATTACCTAGTAGAGGGCCTGGCACATGCTAGATGATCAGTGCATGCTTTTTGTTAGCTTATAGATTAGTTTATCTTGCTGTAGGACTCTTCCATGTATCTCTGGGATTGGCTACACTCTGACAGACACAACCCTATATTTCATATTGCCCTTTTCATCAGAGGTTGATCCATTGTTTTCAATTCAAACTTCAGCAATGAGTTTTTCTCAAAACAGTGAACACACTGATAGTCTGCCTCTGAAGTTTTCCAGACATGCCTGTATCTTAATTTGGAAGGAGTTCAGGTTTAAGTGGTAACCAGTGATACATTATTGGTTCATATATCTGCTTCCCTCGCAAAATTCTAATCTTGAAGTTTGAGTTTTTCTCCTATTCCTGTGCCCCTAGGGACTTGAACAAATAAAGTACCTAAATATAGTATATATTCATAAAATGTGTGTGTGTGTGTGTGTGTGTGTTTATATGGTCTCTTCCCCAAGTTAGGTTGTGTGCTTGAAACTTTCTTTCTGGATGCTGAATAAAGTGGGGAAACAGGCCATAATGTTTGGAGAACTGCCCAGGCAGTCCTGTCTTACATTGCTACATTAAAAATGTCACTCTAGATTTGGTTTAGAAATCCAGATTCCATTGCTTTATTTAGCTGCCTGGAGGTGGAGGGAGGTGCATAGGATAAAACATTCCAAACTCAGAGCCTGTCTTTGTACTAGTATATACCACCAAGTAAGGTAAAGTGTGAAGAAGCCCTATTGCAAGAATTCCAGGCAACATGACTTTTGGATGATGGCAGGGACTGTATGTTATGGAACTCAGCCTTGCTCACCATCATGGAAGGACCTGAAATAGAAAGTGTAGCTAAAACTGACCTTCAGATTCAACCAAGTAAATGAAAAGATTTGTTTCAATTCTCTTATTTGGCTTTTATTAGGTTTTATTTTTTCTCTACTTTTTCTATTTTAGCATTTTCTTTAACACCCACAAGTCTACAAATGTAGAATATCTACTATGTGCACACTTGATATTAGATATTTTTGATAAAGAAATGGGTGAACCCTTAATATCAAATAGCTTAGAATAAATGTGTGTGTGTGTGTGTGTGTGTGTGTGTGTTTGTGTGTGTGTGTCTATTGCTGTGGGGCTGGGCACAGAGAGGAAAAGGAATCCACTGAATAAAAAAAAAAATCATAGTCCAGTGGCAAGACCTTTTGACTTGAGAATTATGTTCCTAGATTACAGAAATATAAGAAGACTTATGCTTCAATTTCCACATATAGAAGTAGGGTTAAAAATCCTAGATTGCCATAATGTTTGTACCCTCACAATACCCTGAAAAAAAAAAAAATCCTAGATTGCTGCATTGACCTTTTCATTGGTCTCCCTGTCTCCTGTTTTCCCTGGCCAGGTTCTTTTCTCCATTTTCAGAAACAAATATATTTCTTACATGCATTTCTCTCTTGTCCTCCTCCTTGATCAATGAGCTTCAGGATAATGTCCTTAGCTTAAGATCATCTTGTCTCCCCTTCTCTCTCTAGTGACTGTGGCCATTGAGTTATGATCCTCACCTCCTGCTTAACTCTTTCATAGCTTAATGTTTACATATACTGTTCCCCTGCCTGGACTGATCCTTTTCTGCCCATCCCTAGCTAACTTCTAATTCATTAAAGAGCTTTTAAGACCTCACTCTGTTATCCCCTCAAAATACACTTTGTTTATTCTGCTCCAGTAAAAGACTGGTTATCTGCTCCTTTCCTGTACTCTTACGGAACAATGTGTTTATCTTGTCACTGATTATCAGGACTAATGTTAGGTCGAATCATATGAAATTGCTGATTTTTAGCAACTTTTTGCTTATAAAACAGTAAATGACTATTTCATATTTTTAAACTAAGCATAATTATTATTCACGTTATTGTTTTATTTTTTTAAAAAGTTTTTAACTAAACTCCTTCTATGAATAGGTAAAAAGCACTGGAGTCTCACTACAATGTGTAATTACATGAGCTGAGAATTTTCACATTTGCATTTTGAAAAGCCTTTATCAAGCTGTGTTTGTTGGTTTGATTTATCCCAATCACTCTCCTTAATTGGCTAGGATATCTTATTTCAGTTAAAGATGTAACCCCCTGGGGCTAGATCTGGACCTAGAGAGGGAGAGGGAGGGCTAGGAATAGGAAAGTACTGAATGCTGAGTCAGAGTGGGCAAGGGAGTCTTCAGTGTTTCCCCTCTCCTCCATCCATCAGAACGCCTCAGCAAGGCCACCTGAGGAGGAGACCAGGAATGAAGGCACCTGGGCTAGGAATACAAATACGCAAAAGAACGTGGCTGCACAGGGAGGTCTAGTCCTTGATAGTAAGTCCCTTCAGAGACTGCCACACACTGTGAGTTGGCAGTGCACCAAGTCTGGTGTGGGGAGGGCAGCCTCCCCCTGAGGCCCGCGTGGTAAAGCCTTTGAAATTGCCCATGGTCAGGCCTGAAAAATCACACATAGATTTTTAAGCAGGACTTGGGCTCCTCAGCTCCACATTTGGTTCATTCTAGCCATTTTCTTCTGGGCAACATCCTTAGCTTGGCTTTAGGAGAGTTCCTTTTTGTGTTTGGGCTCATATCTCTTCCATCTGTTCTCCAATTAACTCTGGGAATGGGATTAGTTCTCAGGGCAGCCTTCTCTTCTTGTGCTGCCATGTAAGCAGGGAGCCAATAACAGATTCTCTCACTTAGTCTCCTTTAGTCATGGCCTCCAGGGTTCACAGTTCAAGGTCTAGTTGGTCCCACCAAAGCCCTTCACCTTGGCCTGGATGAGAGACAGCAGCACACATTCCCATTCTCCACAGGAGGGGTTCTTATGCCATAGTGAAAATTTTTCCAAAGACATTTTTGCTCCAAGCCCCTTTAACTTCAAGAATTCTATTATTAGCATATATAAGGCAAATATGGATCAAAGGGTTATCAAAAAGTATTTCTTCTGGCCATGTCCTGCATAGAAGGCCTAACCCATACTTTTTTAGATATAAGAGTATTTGCTACTGATTATATTCTGTTCATCCTTTTGAGAAACTGGCCAAAATGGAAACAAAGTGTAAGCATCCCATTATACTTACAAAGCTGCTGAG
>RJWJ010038701.1:0-14840 GCA_004363605.1 Indri indri
ATAATTGCTCCAAGAAATACTGTCATTCTAGTGACAATGAAATTAATCAAAAGAGGTCTTTTTGCTTTATCTATACATAGCATGACAACTTTTAACATCCATTATTAGCAATCGATATTACGTCTTGAGGTAGCTGAGGAGGAAATGAACAAAAATATTTTAAAATCCCCAGGCCCTGCATTTGGCTTTTTTCTGCTGTTTACCTGGTAGATTGCACTGTCTGTGCAGGGCCTTTAAATGTTCTTTCTTTTATTTTCTTTTAAAGAACTGCAAGATTCTAGTTCCTCAAGACCTCCACACTCTACAATATTCCACACTCAAGCAACATCCTTAGTGAAGGTAAATAATAGACTTGGGCAGCTATTGCAACTCTCCCAATGAGATGATGCTTTTAGATGTGTCTGCATGCAATATAAAGGTTTAAAATACAAGTTGTAAAATGGTCACATAAATGGCAATTTTAATTGTGTGATAATTTTGGGAAGAAACTTGACAATGTATGTCAAAGGCTTTAAAATTACCATATGCTTTGCCTGAATAACTCTACTTTTAGGACTCATATTAATAAGGTTAATAATCTGAAACAACAGAAACAGGCTTTAATCACAAAGATCTTCATCACAGAATTATTCATATTAGTAAACAATAACAAAATCTTAAATGTCTAAAATAGGAGAATGGCTATGTCAATGATATTAATATACTAGCCATGTAAATAAGGGGTATTATACAACCATAAAAAATTATGTTTCAAGCCAGTCCAATTCAATAGACATTTATTGACTGCTTCAAATTTCTAGCATCATTCTAGCAGCTCATAATCTAGTGTTCAGAAAAATAAAAAAAGATATTTGAAATAGAACATAAGTGCCACAAAAACATAGGGGAGACCAAACGACCCCAGGAAGAGGCAATGAGGGAGGGGCCATAAGAAGGAGTACCAGGGAGTACTTGGTTTGTAACTACTGGTAGCATCCTAATTTGGTTATTTCATTTAACGCTGTTAATAGCCTACTGGGGAAAATTCGGTGTGCATGGGAGAAGCTTCTAAGAGACTCCTGGAAGAAACAATGATTAAGATGAAGCCTAGGGATAAGTAGGAGTTAGCAACAGAACAGGGGTGGGTTTGGGAAGAGGTAGTCTAGGCAGAACGACAGACCTGCACAAAGGCACAGAGTTGGTAGAAGAATGAGGCGTCGGCAGCATCACAATTATTCAGAACGGCTGGAGCAAGCACAGGGCGTCACGGGGGACGGGGCCGTGAACCTGAAGACATAGGTGCACAGGACCTGGAGGTTCCTGAAAGATGTATTCATTTTGAGGATAACAGGAAAGCACTGGGAGTGTTTGTGCAAGGAATTGGCCTGCTCAGGTTGTCACTGGGAATAGAGGAACAGGTTTAGGGGGAAAAATGATAAGTTTGGTTTTGTGATAGTATATAGTAGGCATGTAAATAAGAGATATTATGGAACCATAAAAAATTATGTTTCAAGCCAGTCCAATTCAACAGACATTTACTGACTGCTTCAAATTTCTAGCACCATTCTAGCAGCTCATAATCTAGTACTGAGTAGAGTCCCCAGGCAGGTAGATACAGGGAGTGTTCAGAAAGGATCTGGGTCAGATATAAGGATTCGGAGTTATAAGCACTCAGATGATGACGAGGCCAAGAGTGTGGATGAGATGGGGGGTGGGGAAGCGGGGTGTGTAAAGAGCTTAAGAGGGGTAGGAGCCCTCAAAGGACACCAAGCCAGGGTGGCTGGAGAAGCAGGGGACAAACACAAAGGGTGTGGTGTCACAAAATGCAGAAAAAGTATGTCTCAAGAAGTGGGTGATTGTGCCAAGAGCCGCTGAGGATCAAGTAAGAGACAGACTTGAAATAGCCTAAGGAAATTAGCGGCAAGAACGTCAGTGAGCCAAGCAAGAGGAGTTTTAGCAGCATGTTGAAAACAGAAGCCGAACAGCAGAGCACAGTGGTGTGTGGGTGGCACGGAAGCAGAGACGAGAGGAGAAGCAGCCCTTTCCAGAAATCTGGCTGGAAGAAGTGGGGAGCTCTGAGACAGCACCAAGAAAACTGTGCTGTCAAAGGGGCGTTCTGTGATACTTCTTCCCTTTAGATGGAAGATGCTGGTATTCAATGATTGGATGCTGGCGGAAAGGATCTATTAAGGAGAGTGGGGGTTGAGAATGTAATGAGGTTCTTTGGGGAGGCAGGAAGGGATGAGAACCAGACCCTTAGATGGAGAGAGGACACTTTTCTACTGTATTTTTATTCTAAGAAGGAAGTGATGAGGTGGATGTAGAACAGTTTGTAGGTTTGGAATTTGGAAGTTGGGGGGAGGGATTTGTCTGATGGTCTTTATTTTCAATAAAGGGTAGAAGGCATAAGCATCTGCTAAGAGTGTGTAAGAGGAGGTGAGGAAGGAGGTTGAGAGAAAAGGTTTGTGATAGCTGTTATGAAAATTGGGAGCATCGATTAGGACCGGAGAGGAAGGCAGGGTAGCCCAAACAATGACACGGATTAGTACAGTTGTGTGACTTTTTTTTCCATCAGAGCCAACTAACATTCTTCTCAGTTATTATCTCCAGAAATGTGTGTATATTTAAGAAAATTCAACTAATGTCATTTCAACTGTCTAAATGCAACTTTTGAAGAATTTACCATTGAAACATGCAAGTTATTCAGGAAACTTCATTTATTATTTTCCTAGATGGTTGGAAAAGCACAGTAGTAGCCCTGGTGGGGAAAGAAGGACATGATGGAAAAGGCAAAAAGTCCAGGGAAAATTTACTATTTACATATTATACATCACAATTTGTGTATATACCTTAAATAATATATAATACTTTTTCAGTTAAAAGGGTATTTTTAAACACATTCATTCACCTAGTCTTCCCAATAAGTTGCTCAAAGTCATAGCATAGAGCAGGTGGGACCATGTTAAGATCAGTCTATCACCCGATTTTCTGGATTTAGAACACTTATTTCTCTTTTTAGCATACCATGAGCCTCTCTGAGGCCATCAAAGTAGTGCTCAGGTGGTAACTATAGGAATTATGTTTAGCATCTGACTCAAGGATTACTCTATAGTGAAGGTCCAGGGTCTTTCCTTGAAGATACCCTCAAACCCATTCTAAACACATACACGCACCTCACCTTCAGCAACAACAACTAAAGGAAAGTGCTCTGCAATTGACTTATGGACTTACGACTTTGGCTGCTAAAAGTCAGGAAGAGAAATAAAATACTTTCCTGCCTTCTCTGGAATAAGCGATTTCTTGACCTAGAGAATAACAGTAACAGGAAACTCATGTTACCAAGAGTACATGCCCAATTAAACAGCACTTTTTCAGCTGGTATGACTCACTTATCTTATATAGGAGTACTACAAGTCTTTTTTCTCCCCTTATGAATGGGTAATAGCCTTAATCATCATTGTCTGTTTTGAATTTTTGTCAGGTAGTTGGGATTTCTCATACTAAGGTAGAAATCGAGGCTTCGAATCAAAGAAGAGTTCATTAGTGGATTGTCTTATCTTCTTTGGTAGCCCTTGCCATTGTCGTCGTCATCATCATCATCATCATCATCACCAAGTTCTTTCCCATGATTTCTACCAAAATGCAGAGGCTATGTTGAGGCAAAATCTCTGTCTTATAGGAGGAAAAATAAAATGTAAGATATATCAGAATTTCACAAGCATTTAGTATTTGGTTCCTAGCAACTAAATGGAAGAAATTCAAATATACATGCTTTGTTCCCCTTAAAACAACAACAACAACAACAACAACAACTTTGAAGCAGGCATAGGATTTAGGCAGGACTGAGGATCAGGCAGACATAGAGTCAAATTATAGTTATGTAACTTACTGGTCACATGAACTTGGTTAAGTTACTTAATCTCTTTGCGCCTCAGTGTCCTCATGTAAAACAGGGAAAATATCTTCTTTACAGCATTTTGGGAGGATTAAACGAGATACTGTACATGAGAGAGTATCTCTTGTCTTGAATATTCACTAGCAGACAATATCCATATTCACTAGCAGACAATAGACATTTGGATACTGGTTTCCAGCCCTCCCCCTCTCTAAATACTTCACCACTTCCTAGAATCATAAATAGCTCTCTACAAAATATTACTTAAAAATTAAAATATTTGTTGAGAAAAATAACTTTGCAGGTGTCAACGTTATTTTTATTTTGTTCTGTGATGACATGACAGGACTGGACAATCTTTCCCCAAAGCCTAATTAGAGTTTTCCATTACTATATTTGTGTTTGTTTTTGCTTCCTTTGTTCAAGTTAGGTTTTGAGGCAACCAAAATGAAACACTCACCGAAGAGTCATCCTTTGTAGCAGTAATGACACAAATTACATTGTTCTCTGGGGTTTAAAACACCCTGCTATTAAATTTAACTACGTGAGTTTGGCAAATCTTTTCGAAAGCAAAGCAGCTGTTTCCCTTTTGCTCATTTTTTTAAGGCCTTGCTCAAGGGCTTAAAGACATACACACTCTTATCATAAACCCAGGGAAATATGGAGAAGTTCTGTGAATACTAGCGTGAAGGCCACAGACATCCAAAGAGAATGAGGCATTGAATTTTATTTTCAAGCAATTGCATATTGTCTATATGTTAAACAGTGCAGGGTTTATGATGTATCAGGCATTATTCCAAATACTTCATGAATAATAATTTGTTTAATCCTCGTAAGGTAGGTGCTGTTATGATTCCCACTTTGCAGACGGAGACTGCAGCATAGAAAATTTAACAACTTGGCCAAAATCGTGCATTTCCTAATGGGCAGACTGGTCTTCTGGACTGAGGCAGACTGTCTCCATGGTCCATGTTTTAAAGTAGATTCTTCCACCTCTCATTGACTTATTTATTCAATTTATTTCATTTATTCTTAACCATTTATGTAACGTCCCTCCATTTTCCTGCTCATCACAGCAAAGTCCTTGCTTTCATAACCTCTCATGACTACCTCCTTGTACCAACAAAAATGGCTGTATCCCCGAATTGGTCACCACCACTGGAACTGCCCACAGCCGTGCCTTTCTGAGGGTAGGGGAAGCAGAATGAAACTCGACTATGGTCAGTCATTCACAAGATGTCGTGTAGCTCAGATAATGGGTAATGTAGTTACAGCTGGGAGAGGCTTGGCAAAGAGACCACAGCCACAACCCAATTTGTGCCTTCTGCAGTGGTCTTCTCAGGTCTCTCAACTGAGTCCTTCCTGCCTGTGATACTCTTAGTTCCCAAATCTGTTCAGCGTGCACATAAGTATGGGATTATATTGCTACTGTCCCTGGCCTATACAGGGCCCTCGAGTGAATTAGAGAGAGGTGTCCCCCTAGAATATGGGCTGGTGAGAGTGTCTAGGTATGGTCTGTGGGCAAACAGGATGCTCACTTTGGGTCAAGAATAACTTCCGGGATCACCTGGTGGTCCAGGCCCAATCACTAGGTCCCATAAATACAATCTAACAAAACACTGCCTGAGCATCTCTTGAAGACGTGCAGGGGGGATGAAGAGAACTATGGCAGGCTCCCTGCCCCCGATGGACAATGTCGACAGCAATGTCAACATAGCACAATAAATCAATGATAGATTTATGCCTGGTACATTAGACAGCAGAGGGGAGGGCGACCCATCTCAGGGCAGCTTTCTTGGAGAAGGCACCTGAGCATAGTGCTTGACACATAGTAGGTGCTCAACAAATATATATAGAAGGAGTGCATAATGAATGAATGAACAAATGTCTGCGTGAATGTCTTAAAGAAAGAGTAGGCATTAATGAGACAAAAAAGGAGAAATAGATCCCAGGCAAAGAGACCAGCACCGGAGAAACCCAGTGGAAGGAAACAGCTTTGTGTGTCTGGGGGATTTCAGTTCAAATCCCAAGGAAGGAAGTGGCAGGAGTTGAAGTCAAAAAGTCAGGAACAAGGTCTTACTCCATAGTAAGGAGCTCAAGCCTGACCCAGTAGGTCAGTGCTTCTCAAAGGTGGGATGTGTGCAAATTACTTAGAGATCTGATTCTGATTCAAGAGGTCTGGGCTGGGCCTGAGATTCTCTCGTTCTCTAATAAGTTCCCAGGTGTTGCTGCTGCTGCCCCATGGACCACACTTTGGTAGCAAGGCATTAGGAGGTGATAAAAAACACTGATAAATTTAGAAGAGGAGAATGGCATGAGTTTGGCTCCTGGTAGATAGTAGAGAAACATAAAATAAGACTAAAGTATACGAGTATATGAACAATGATTCAAGTTTACTTTATTTCACAAAGGCAATGGGACAAGCATTTACGGAGTGCCTTCCTTACACTAGTCACTGCACTGGGTACCTGATAAACAATATCTCCTCTAAGAATAGAAATTAAAGCCCTCATCTATGGCCATACCACCCTCAACACGCCCAGTCTTGTCTGATCTCAGAAGCTAAGGAGAGTCGGCATGGTTAGCACCTGGATGGGAGAAATTTAATACCTAGCACAAATTGTACCACTTTTGACAAAATGACCAGTATAATCAAACACTTCTGATTAATTTTAAAATAGAATTAACCATATTTAAATTAAGTATCAACCAGAAATTTTTAGTATTGTGTTAACTGTATATTTGTGTGTTTAAAAACACAATAGCACTTTTTTCTTAACTCATGAGTCTAGGTATGTCTTACAATTTGACTAAGCCACTACTCACATTTTTGATGCTTGTTCCTGGGTAAGAAATTAGCTTAAGTTTGAGCACTTGGTCACCACCTCACAACTACCAACTCCTGAAATAGGCCCAGATCCCTAATTTTAAATTCAAAATTATACTTTTCTCTCTGTCTAGCTAGCCTTGGGTGTTGCTGGTTAGTGACACTGCCTAAAGCTGGGTTATTTGGAACTACTATTTTCAGGGAGGGGAAGACAGCTAGAGTAGGGAGGAGAAAAAGAAAAGAGTGAAGCGGAGAAGCACAGGTGAGCTGCCCAGCCCTGTCCCCTCGGTGACCACTGGAATAGGCCCAGGCTGCTCTTCTGTGTGATCGATTCCTCCTGGGCTTACCGTGCTAACCCCTCAGCCTGGCCAACGCATCAATTCCTCCTAACTTGCTTACATTGGGAAATAGGTCTGCAGGGGTGGAGCAAGGGAAATATTAACAAAAAGAAATAGTGCAAAAGGGAAAGGCAGAGATGTGTGAAGGGAGGTCAGACACACTGGAGCCGACTCCTTTCCGTGGAAACTAGACTTTCTGCAGAAGAGTTCAAAAGGTTTAGAAACACAGCCTGTGGATCCCCTGGGAGGTGGAGGTCACCCTTATGCTACTATGCTCAGTAGAGTAGAGAGGGGTTGACAGAGGAAACAAGGAGGGAAGAGCAGGTTCTTGGGAATTGGGCAGACATGGGTTCCAATCTTAGAGTTGTCACTGAGAGTCGTGCCTTGGCATATTAACTAAACATATTTGACTTTCTTTCCTCACCTTTCAAATTAGGGTAATATTATGGAACACACTTTTCATCTTTGCCTTTGCAGCACTTCTTCCTTGCCTCTTTTGTTAACGGCATCTCTCGTTTCCTTTCATAGGGTAAAGACTACCCCATTTCATGCAATCTTGGGGGTGCTGTCAATCAAGGTACTTTAAAAGTAAAGAACGACTCAGGCCAGGACAATCAGAGCCCCCAACCATCATCATCATCATCATCACCATCATCATTTGTGGGACTTGAGTCAGGGTCCAAAAACAATCGGAGACTGCCTGAACAAACTGTTCGTTGGTTCCTGCTCCTAAAACCCTTAACCCAGGCTCCTGCTCTAAATCACAGGTTGTGGAGGGTTAACAGACATATTGCTCCTCCAACACCACCACCATCTCCAAGAGTTACTGCATGTTCACCACGAGCCAGGTTTGCCAGCCCTTACTCTGCCCTCTTCAAAAACCCTTAAATTGCCTTGCTTCTTGTTCTTCCTGCAGCCTGTATCCCACACTGTGAGCCCAACAAATTCCTTTTTTGGTAAATTTAACTAGTGTTGGTTTCTGTTGCTTGCCACAAGGAACCCTAAATGATGCACATGCTTAACCTCTCAGGGCTGCTGTGAGGATGAGCAGTAACATACGCAGTTCTAGGTTTAAAATAAAGACTCAATATCTGGTCCAAAGATTTACTCTTAGGGAATAATTTAAGATTATATCACAAGCAAGCAAGCCTAGGAAATTCACAAAGCTAACAAGTCTGCACCCCTGGGCGTTAAGCCACAGGTGTGCCCCTTTGGCGGTTTTTTCCTATGGTCTAATTAACTGAGAGGTTTCAAAAATTTCCTAGATCAAAAGCACTTTCTCCTACTGTCCTGCCTTCCTCCTGAAATCCCCATCATTGCTGTCATTTCTCAAGTTTTGTCATAAAGAAGTACTTATTTAAAGCACTTCAGTGTGGTGCTTCCTTGAACCGGTTACAGACACGTTACTGGGTGGAGTGGGGGATGTGTATAAGAGCTTATGTGCTTTTTCTCTAAATGTAGAGAATGTGTTTGACTATTTGGGAAAGAAGCTTAAACTCACTATGCCTAGCATGTTATTTGTGATCAAGGTTTGTAATCATAAGCATTAATTTTCGTAAGAAATTCTGTGGATTTTTTAAATAGACTTTATTTTTTAGAACAGTTTTAGGTTCACAGCAAAATCGAATGGCAAGTACAGAGTTTGTATGTGTGTTTAAATATTTTATGATGACTTCAATTTTTCCTTTGTGATAAAACATAATTATCCAGTCCTATAAAACCGTAAATTCAATATACTCTATTGAACGAGGGAGGAAATAGCAGGACATTTTCTTGGTAAAAGACGGTGGTTTTCACTATGTGAAAACCTACCCACTCTGTGTTCTCTCCGAGTGAAGCCGGGAGTCTTAGCCTCTCGCTCTGAGCGCTGCCTATGTATTATTTATTCGCTAGATTTCAGAGGCACACTTCCTCTGGAGAGCTCAAGGCCACATGCGAAGGACTTTGTCTCCTTGGTCCTGAACGTCCCTCTCACCTCCCAGCAGCCCCGGCAGCAAGAAGCAAGGAGGGTGAGAGACACGGGCAAGGAGCTCCTCTGGGTTCTCTCTCCAGGCCACTCAGCAGAGCACAGAGCTCTTCCGTATAACTTGTTTTCCTTCCATGAGAAAATAAAAATGATTTTATCCAAAAATCAGAAAAACAAATAGTACAGAAAATACAGCTGAACTTTCAGGCTCTTGCTCTAAATCACAGGTTGTTGAAGGTTAACAGACATGGTGCTTCCAACATCACCACCAACGTCTCTGGGAGTTGCTGCGTGTTCGTCACATGCCAGGTTTGCCAGCCCTTACTCTGCCCTCTTCAACGAGGAAAGTCCTATCGATACCCTCATTTTCCAGCTGAGGAAGCTGGAGCTCAGAGACTTGCGGAAACTCATCTGGCCGTTGGTAGAGCCAGTATGTGAACATCAGAGCCTAAACCTTTCATTATTACATGTCTTAGTTCAGGCTGCTATAACAAAATACTTCAGTCTTGGTGGTTTAAACAATAGACACTTCTTTTTCACAGTTGAACAAGCTGGGAAATCCAAGATCAAGGTGCCCACGGGTTGGGTTCCGGGTGAGGGCTCTCTGCCTGGCTTGCATCTTGCAGTGTGTTCACCTGGCATTTTCTCTGAATCATAGAGAAGATATCAGACATATATACAACTAAGGAGGGTGGCCAACCCTGTTTTTTTTTTTTAAAGTAGTCTCTCTAGACAGACTATACATGCATGCTTTTTTTTTAGTTCTTTTATTTTTTCCTAGATACTTTAAACAAAGGCATCTGTAAAGATACGGATTCTCACTCAATTCAATATAAACATTTTAGAAACACTATTTTATGCTATGGGAAGCCCTAGGCACTTGGGTTTCTGTCCCCAAGGAACTTTGCAATGGAAATGTGGACAACTAAAATATAGTTTTGTAATAAAGATATGAATAAACTACAAATCACAATTGTGTTTTTTGGGGGGAGGTGCTACATTTAAATCTTTTTATATATTATAAAATGCCTCATTAAAGAGTCTACCCTTTCTTGTACCTCCTCCTCCACTTTCTGCTCAAAAGCAACATGTGAATTTTCCACTTCTTTCAGTGAGTCAGTCGAGAAGAAAAGATGAGTTTATCAAAGTAAGCATGTGTCAATGACCTCTGAAAAGACATGTCTATATGTTGCATACCATCATTGAAAAGCAAAGCAAAGCAGGATCAATTTTATTTTAGCATCTTCAATTTTAAGGACAAGGAACACCTCACATGTATTATATCATGGAAGTCTGCCAACCCTCCACCAACAATACTGTAATTCTCATTTTACAGATGCTGAATTTGAGTCTCAGGGAGGTTAAAACACTCAATAAATACTTTGATGAGTTTCCCAGATAACACAAGGGAAGAACTAAAACTTAAATCTAGGTCTTCTGACTCCAAATCCCATGACCTTTAGAGCATGTTTGGAGAAGAAAGTTCATGTGTTTTTATCTGAGATACCTACTCCTCTTTCCAAAATTATCCAGGCTGACTCAGATGACTTCTAACACTAACATGCTGAGTCTCAGCTTCCGTGAGGCAGTAAAGGTGCTGTGGTGGCTTTGTAGCACATCAGCTTGGCCAGGCTGAGCTCCGTGTCCCAGAAATCCCTCCCTGCATGTTTCTGGATTGGGTGGGAGACTGGGAGGCAGAAGGGAAGGTGCAGCCATTCCATAGCTCACGCACGCTGTCACAGACCTGCCAACTCCCCTCGTTGCTCTGAAGCAGCAGCTGGGTCTGCAGCTATTCCGCCTTCTCCTGAATCCTCCTTCAGCTTCTCTGAAGCTGGGCCAGGTATGTATGCAGATCCCAGGGCCCCTTCTGCAGGATGGCCTTGTCACCAAGGCCCAAAGCATCAAAAATGACACAGACTTTGGTTCATGCTCATGGGGTTCATGCTTGTGAGTTCCAGCTTGTTCTTGATCCCTCTTTATACCCACCTTCCCTTTCTGATCGCCTCATGTGCGATCATCAAACTCCAGCATCAGAGCCAAAGACAAAAGCTGTCGAGAGGCTGCGTAAGCAGCTCCCACAATTGCAGAAGGTCAAATCCCTTTATCAAAGTCTGATAGATAGATAATAGACGGATGAACAGATAGATGATTGATAGATGGATAATAGATAATAAATAGATGGATGGCTGGATAGACAGATGATTTATAGATAGATAATGGATGGATGGATAGATAGAATATTGATAGGTAATAGATAAATAGATAAATGATAGATGATTTATAGATAAATGATTGATAGGTAATAGATAGATAAATGATAGTTGTAGATAGATGGATAGATACATAGATGATGGATGGGTAGATAGATGGATGGAAGAATGGATGGACAGAAAATAGATGGATAGATACAGACAGAGAGTTATGGACTAAATAATATCCTCCAAAAATTTGTATATTGAAGCCCTACCGCTCAGTACCTTAGAATGTGACTATATTTGGGGATAGGGACTTTAAAGAGATGATTAAGTTAAAATGAGGTTGTTAGAGTGGGTATTAATCCCATCTGACAGGCATCCTTAAAAGAAGAGGACATTAGGACATGCAGAGAGAGACACAGTGAGAAAGTGGCCATCTGCAAGCCAAGAAGAAAGGGCTCACCAGACCCAAACATGCTGGCACTCTGATCTCACATTTAAAAACACTTACAAATATATACATTTTACTGCATAGATGTAGTTGTGGAAAACGTTTAGAACTATGTCCATGTTTCCTCATCCAACCTGTTGTAGTCTTTAACAGCTTTCATTCCCTATGACGAAGTTCTTAAAGGCTAAATGATTCCATACATCTGTGTCAGATATAAGGAAGACAGAAAGCCAAGAAACAGGGTAGGCTCTCTCTATCTGAGTGTGATTTAAACAGAAAGAGAGAGTAGGTCTGAAAGTCATCCAATTGCAGGAGTTTTGCTGTAGGTCACCCTGGGGAAGAAGCTTAAGAAAGATGGAGGCATGGTGGTCTGCCACCTCGCTCCGTAACCCCAGCCATGCGTCCCCTTCTGGCAGTGGTGACAAAGGGATGCAGGATGATAGAGGTTCCTGGGTCATCTTTGCTCCAGACTTTTTGTCTGGGACATTCCTCACACTTTGCACTAACTAGATGGGAAAGCTAGGGGGTGGGCAGCAGGAGAAGCCCAAGGGAAGCCCTCTGTGTGCATGTTACAGACCTGATCCACCACGCAGAGGTGGAGCCCTCACTGAGCACTCGCTAATGTCCAGCCTGACGCTCGGCTCCGTGGGCACATGGAACATTTACAAGATCCCCCAGAGTCCCTGCCCCTGGAGAGTTACAATGCCCCTGGCAGGAATGGCGGACACAGGAGAGTAATCAAGTGCTAAGCTAGTGGAGTTACTGGGCGGATGCTTTGGGAAGAGACAGATCAAAGCAGGTTCCCTGCTAGACAGGATCTAGTTTCCTGTTTCTAAATTGGGGCCAAGATTATTAACTCTCTTGGAATGAACCAAGTTCTTACTCTTACCTTCTTTAAATAACCTTCAAATTGCCATATCATAGAAAAGTTTTATTAGTGCCGTGGGGTTTGGGTTTCAATTAAAAACCCTCTATCCCCAAGGACACAAATCCTTTTCTAATAATACTGAAGATTAAAGATAGTTGGAAGCTAAAGTACAGTCGATTTATACAGTTGAAAATATCCTGAGGAAGTAAGTATGCACTTTCTTAAACCCAGGTGCATTGTTATTGAAAGGTTATTTTTTTGCCAAAAGTAGACCTACAATTCAATCCAGATATCCCACTATTGGGTATCTACCCGAAAGAAAGGAAGTCATTTTACAAAAAAGACACCTGCACCTGAGTGTTCATTGCAGCACAATTCACAATTGCAAAGATATGGAGTCAAACTAAGTGCCCATCAACTGAGGAGTGGGTAAAGAAAATGTGAGATATATATATATATATACACACACATGCATATATATAACACACATATGTGCGCGCACACACACATACACACACACATACACACACACATGTGCGCACACACATACACACACACATATGTGCGCACACACATACACACACACATACACACACACACACACACCATGGAGTACTACTCAGCCATAAAAAGAAATGAAATAACATATTTTGCAGCAACTTGGATAGAACTGGAGGCCATTATCCTAAGTGAAGTATCTCAGGAATGGAAAAGCAAATACCATATGTTCTCACTTACAAGTAGGAGCTAAATGAGGGAGATATGTGTGTGTGTATATATATATATATATAGTCATAAAGCAGTTTAATGGACATGAAAACTAAGCAAGGGGGGGATAGGATAAAAATCTCCCTATCGGGTACAATGTACACTATTCTGGTGACAGGCACACTAAAAGCCCTGACTTCAGCATTATACAATTCATCCATGTAACAAAAAACATTCGTACCCTCTGAATTTATTGAAATACAGTAAAAAAAAAAGAGGGGGGGGCGTTTTTTGAAAATAATGAAAAAACCATTGTCATACCATAGCAAGGAGATTGGTAAGTAATACAGAACAGGCTGAACTGATAAAAATATCTGTGAAAATGTCCAGATTGATGAAATACTCTAAAAATAAGTTTAACAAAATAGTGAACAAAATGAAATGGGCCTGATCTTCCATACATGCCATTTCATGTTTTATTTTTTTGAAAGCTAAAATATTCACTTTGAAAATGATTTTAGCACTGCCATCTGGTAAAAATGAAAGTGAAAAGCCCTAGATTTGGAACAATAGAAAGATACATCTATAGATCTATGGGAGTTATACTTTAACATTCAAAGGGCAAACTAATGTACATGTAGTCCAGTGTTTAGAATTATATCTTCCCCATGGTAAGCCTTCAAAGTAATATCTTTTGAAATACCTGCATGCTTTATAGTAAGCACTAACTTATTTTTCCCCATTGTTATTATTTACTTCTCTTTTCAGGATTTCAAAGCAGATGAGCACAGTTGCTTTGCCAACTTTCAGAGGAAACAGAATTTCCAATTATAAATTCTAACATTAGACGAGCAAATCCCTGATCCAACTCTCACAAGGAAATTGAGGGTTTTATAACAGCAGTGTTTTAAGAGAAGAACTGCCAGCATTTGTTAGTATAGATTTAGAAGGAAACCTGCTTCAGGTCTGCAGTCAATCAAGGGCTCTTTGTGTTTCCAGAGTAGATTCTGAGAAATGAGTTGCAAAGCTGAGCTACTCTCAAAGATATTTGGATATTTTTAGCTTCTTCTATGAGTAGGAAGGACAAAACAATAAACTCCCTTTTATGGGGTCTTGTGCTATATCATTGCAAGAGTGTGCTGGGGAGTGTATCAGAACCACACCTTCATTCATTCAATTCATTTGCCACACGTTAATTGCATTGGACGGATAGGACACGTGCCAAGCACTGTGCTAGCTCTTGGATATGTGATGATGAATAATACACACCTCCTGTCCATAGGAGGTTTAGAGAAGAAAGAAAATATATTTTTTAAGATTATGACTCCTAAATACTATTAATTATATTAATAATTTATATTACTTTTTTTTAGTTTGACTGTTTTTTTTATTGTTTGTTATTATAGGGGTACAGATGTTTAGGTTACATATGTTGCCCTTGCCCCCCCTTCCCCCCAAGTCCCAGTTTCAAGCGTGTCCATCTCTCGGATGATGCGCATTGCACTCTTTGTGTATGCATATACCCGTCCCCTCCTCCCCGTCCCCTCTCCCCCTTCCCCCTCCCCCCAATAGATGTTATTCTTATATGTACACTTATGTGTTGATCAGTTAAT
>RJWJ010038702.1:0-14811 GCA_004363605.1 Indri indri
CAACAACGTGAATGGAACTGGAGAAAATTATGTTAAGTGAAATAAGCCAAGCACAGAAAGATAAATCTCACGTGTTCTCACTCATATGCGGGTGCTAAATATGAAAATAATTGATCTCATGGAGACAGAGAGTAGAATGACAGTTACCAGAGGCTAGGAAGGGTAGTGGGGAGGGAAGAATAAAGTGAGGATGGTTAATGGGTGCAAAAATATCATTAGACAGTTAGATAGAATGAACAATATTTGATAGCACAACAAAATGAATATAATCAACAATAAGCTAGAGTATACTTTAAAATAACTAAAATAGTAGAATCAGAATGTTCCTAACACAAGGAAATGTTAAATGCCTTAGGTAATTGATACACCAATTATCCTGATTTGATTAATTCACACTGTATGTCTATATCAAATCATCACATGTACCCTGTAAAGGTACACAGCTATTATGTACCCATAATAATTAAAAATAGAATTAAAAATAAAATTCATAAAAAAGAACACCAGGGCTATTAGCTGACAAAAAGAAAGAAAAAAGGAAAGAAAAAAATTCCATCTTATATCATTTCCTTTCTTTCTGAAGAATGTACTAGAACATTTCCTATAATAAAGCTCTGTTGGCAATAAATTTTTTAAGCTTTGTTTTTATGTAAAAAGTCTTTATTTCACCTTAATTTGTGAAAAATCCTTTCACTGGACATAGAATTCTATACCTGCCTCCCCCACCTTAACACTTATATGGCATTCCAGCGTACTTTGGCTCGATTAGTTTCTGATGCGAATCATGTAGTCATTCTTTTCTTATTTCCTCTGTGCATAAGTGTGTTTTTATTTTTTCTTGTTAATATTTTCTATTTGTTACTAGTTTTGAATGATTTATAATATGCTTTGGTGTGGTTTTCTTTGTGTTTATCCTGCTTGGGTTTATTTGAACTTCTTACGGATATGCGTGTTCAGTTTTCACCAATTTTGGAAATGTTTTGGCCACTATTTCTTTACATATTTTTCTGTTCCCCTCACCCTCACCTTCTGGAACTCAAATCGTGTGTGTGTGTGTGTGTGTGTGTGTGTGAGTGAGTGTGCGTGCGTGCGTGCATATGTGTGCGCTAGGCTGCTTTCCCATAGGTCACTGAGGCTTTGTTCATTTTTTTATTCATTTTTTGTGTATTTCAATTCAAATATTAATATTTCTATGTTTTCAAAATCATCGATCTTTTCAAAATCATCTACGATGTCTAATTTATAAGTTATTCCAGCCTATAAAAGTTTTATCTGTAGAAGTTCCATTTGGTTCACTTTTTGTACAATTTCTATCTCTCATTATGTTTATATTTTCCTTTAAATCATTGAGTATATTCAATAACTACATGCACATACTCTTTGTGTATGTGTATAAAATTGTTGTAAAGTTTTGTCTGCTAATTCCATCATCATTCTCATTTCTGTGTCTGTTTTTATTGACAGATTTTTCTCCTGGTTAAGAAGCACATTTTCCTGCTTGCTTCAAATATCTAGTAACTCCTCTTGAATGCTAGACATTATGAGTTTTACGTTGGTGAGTGCTGGTGTCATTGTATTCTTTTAAAGAACGTTGGACTTTGTTCTGGCAGGCAATTAAATTACTTGCAGACCAATATAATATTTTTCAGGCATGTTTTTAAACTTTCTTAGAGTGGATCTAGAATTACATTTACTTTGGTCTAGCTTAACCCCCCTACTAAGGTATGACCCTTCTGGGATTTCTATTGAATGCCTGATGTGCTCAATAAAATCTCTTCACTCTGGCTAGTAGAAACCCAAGTACAGGTGGCCCCCAGTTTATAGATGAGAAACATTCCTGAGAATGTCTTTTGGCCAGGTTTTTATGTAACTCAGATCCCTGATGAACGGTGCATATACATATATACATATATATATACATATATAATGATAATAACAATACTATAATGGCTTATCTTTGATAATAATAACACAGTATAATACTATAATAATAATACTCCTGTACTGCAATTATGTTACAAAAACTATCATGCTCTCTATTTTAATTCAAACAAGAAAGATATATGAAAAATTTACATAAGAAAAAGGAGAAATTTCAAAAAAGAATATTAAAGGTTAACACTCACCTAATGTTGCATCAGCACTAGGCTAATAGAAATGTTACACTTATTTTGATCTTCTAACTAAATCAATAATAACATTTCCATTTCAATAATTAATCTGTGTTGCTTAATAATAACTGATACTTTCATTGAAGCATTGCCTTTCACATGTTCCATTATTCTCACTTTATTCTTTATAATTGTTCTGATAGTCAAGCAACTAAAGCCTGAAGCTTTCCCAATGAGTGATGGCATCTGGCATTTCTCCAAATGCTTTATTATTTCTACTTTCATTTCCATTGTAATCATCTTTCTCTTTGCTGCAGGCTCACCTGGACTTGCGGTGGACTTTTGCTTCGGAGTCATGGTCATAAAGGTAAACACAGACTCACCTAATCCAATTAAAAAGGTAAGATGAAAGTGATATTGTATATAAGTGACCATATAAACAGTGAGACTAGCGGCTAGCATAAAGATGCTGAGCCAATGAACCACTTACACCATGCAGGCTTGTTTTAGTGCATGAAAGAAATCAGTTCCTGACTTATTAATTTAATTATTTAACTATAAATTATCCTCATGGGGAGCCTTGGAACCTCAATCATAAGTATGAAATGCTGTAAGTCAGGTTGTCCATAACCCAGGGACTCCCTGTAATTCCTTGGCCTGTGTAAGTTCTGGGAATTGTTCAGCTTACAGTCCTACATTGGTTTTTCTTTCCCTGGTAGCTTTTCTTTACCTGGCTTAACAGAGTTCCACCTTTACATGCACAGATTCGTGTTCAACCAAAGACTCAGACCCCTGTATAAATTTCTGGAGCACTTTCCGTGCATAGCAACCTCCTCTCCAAAAATTTACCTAGCAAATTCTAGCCAGCTTGGCTTGATCTTTGGTTTTGATCTGTTCAGCCCGTTGAGACCACAGAACTTTGTTTGCATTTCTCCTCCCTTCATTGCAGCACAGAAATTACCTCCAGACAGAAAGCTATGGGTAAACATGGGTTCAGCTTATATGTTTCCCTTTTATTAGGCATCATAATCCTATACTACTTGTTCACTAATATCTGAAAATAGTTTTTTCATATATTTTTCCTGTTTTCTAGTTTTTTCTTTTTTTTTTTCCAAAGTACAAGTCCCATAGTAGTTTCCCATTTATGAGTGGAAGAGCAAGTCCCTGTGGCCATGTAATTTTCTTTGTAATTTTCTTTTGTAGAGATACTAGATTTTCTTGGGCACAATTTTATTGTTACCTCTATTGAGAAATACAGCATTCACAGTTATAGAGCAGGTTTCACTTAGATTTTTTGGCTCGGAGGTTCCACAAGTCTAAGGCTTCTTGACAGTGGTTCCGTAATTGATCCAGGATGACTAACCATAATCTACACCCTATTCTAGGATAAAAAGGAAGAATGTTTCCAATGAGACTGTATGTTTGTAGCTCCTATTTTTGTGCAAAAAGGTGAGGACTAGCCCCTCTGGTACATGGTCTGCAAACTTCAAACCTATTGTGTCATCATTAAACTCCTAGCCTCTAAAGCATTTACTCTCATGGTCCACATAGCTTCAATTCCCACCTACCACTGCTTGTTCCTATTTGGTTTCCAGCTTCTGGAGATTTGACTTTCTGATTTTGAAACCCAGCTACGTAATTTACATAGCTATAAAATTTTAATACTTTTTCTGTAATTCCGTGTATTTGTAAAGAAAGAGTGTGTTTTCCAACATCAGCTCAGCCTGCCATTCTGACTGTGAGTGTTCCAAAATTTTTACATGATGAAACTGCAAGTCAAAGAGATTACGAGATTTGAACAGGGTAGAAACTGATAAGTAGGAGGGCTAAAAAGTCATACTTTTTAAATCAAGAAATCAACAAATATTTTGTTAAGCTTCAATTAATACTGAATAGAATTTTTTTATTTACTGCCTCCTAGCAAAAGATAAATCTAGCTTGAGTGCTGCAAGCATACAGCAGATAGTAGTTAACACATAATAAATGTTCGTAATTGTTTGTTGGATGATTATAAATGGCAGAAATATGTTGAAAAATCACTTTTCAAATAAATTAGAAGCAAATAGCAGAAGTTTAAAATATTGCTGAGAAATTTAGTATTATTGCTTTCCAGTATATAGAGGATTAAGTTTGAGGTTTGTAAAAATCCATATATAGGCCTCTTAATTACTAGATTTTTAAAATTTATAATTGGTATACTGAGTTTGTTAATACTGAAAGTGATTTTGCTAATGTGTTTGCTCTACATGCTACACACTCTCACCCTACACCTTGTCAAGTTTAAGAGATACCATTTCATATAAACATTTTTCTGAGTAAAACTTTATCTAGCACATACCCAAATTTTGGCGGCTGTAGTTTCCACTGATGAAATTGATGTGTTTCATTATGCTTGTTTATCATTTTTTAAAATAACATTTATTTTTAAAGTTTATAATAAAATAGAATGTTCTTGAAAAAATATGGAATTTAAACTATAATTCCTTTTTAATTTTTGTTAAGTATATTGGCTGGTTATTTCAAAGTGGGGACTATGTCAATCAATGTCAATTAATTGCATTTTCTTCTCCAGGTTTTTCAGACACAGTTTCAATATAATCCAACTTTTAAAGACATTTGGGATAATTACTTCTACATCTGTTTCCACATTCTAGGCCAGATACAGAAATAAATGAATGTTAGAAGTATAGTTAGCCAATTTGCACATATAAATGTCTAGTCCATTTATATCAGTCCAAATATGTCTCTTTCAATTTAATTTAGGCCTAAGTGCCTTGAATTGATATGATTTTTAAAAGGAAAAGATAAAATAGCATTATTTACAGCCACTAAAATAAACGATGAAAGATCAGGAACACCACCTTAAATTTTTATTAAATGAACAATTAAAAGCAAAAGTAACTATAAGCTGAGCCTCAATCATAGAGAATGTGTGACACTTAGGAAGAGAAGCATCAGCTAATTCATATAAATAATAGAAAGTTACTAATATGACAAAGTCTGCTGAATTCTAAATTGCTACTGGGTAATTTTCCAGTAAGTATAAATGTAGCATCTGCCACATTCATCCAACTTGAACACATGTCATGCAGTGAAATAAAATATGAAGAGCTATTCAAAATTTGAAAATTGTATGTTAAATGCTACTGAACTGCTCAGCATTCCGTATTTTCATTCCTGAAAATCCAGGTTCTCTTCAGGTTTTTCTTTCTCCTCTAGCAGTGGCCTTAACATAACTTCTATATTTAAAAAAATAGTGAAATAAATCATAAAAAATAAGAAATGAATTTCAAATAGATGCACTCACAAAACATTAAGCAATATTCAAGATAATCTTTTTAGGATCTGAATCTTGAAAATATTTTCTGACATTATCCTTTGATAAATAATAATTGATAAGGAATAAACATCTTAAGTTTATAAATTCAGAAGGACTTTTGATAAAATTTAAACAAACATGCTCATCAACATGTTAGAAATAGGAGTGTCTAAAAAGCAGTCCTACAGGAAAAATTGTCTTTTTAAAAGCCCTTTGTTATAAATTTTTCCTCAGACAAAGGCTTATTATTTTGTGACACAATCATTTTTGGTACTATATGCATCTTAAAACTTAAAAAGATTCACTTCAAAATGCCCTAGTGCACATTAGTTGTATTGGCAATAATTAGAGACAACATAAATATCATTAGTAGAATGCTGATACATCCACAATATGGAATATCATGCAGATATTAAAAGAATAAGTCATATCTGCTTATATTATCTTTGTGAAATGTCTATGACTCCTATTTTTGTAAAAAAAAAAAAGCCGAAAAATGAAATATATATACTATATGTATACATATACGTATGTGTTATAGATTATATAAGACAATAAATACATGTTTGTGAGACCATAGAAAAGTGTTTGGAATGACACATATCAAACTGATATGACTGGCTATTTCAAGGAAGGTGAAAAATTACTATATTTTTTCTTCATTCACCTGTTATTTTGGGTTTATCTAAGATTTTAGTAAAAATTTAGAGTTTAAAATAATAAAAATTAAAGCAAAATAATTCAGAAACAAATCATTGTTGTTATGAATAACTTCAAGTGATGACATGTTTGGAGACTCAGCTAGTTTTCTCACTGGAAATTATATTTTAAATATAATATACAGTTGATGTATCATATATCAAAATGAACTCCACTTGGATCTTACTAATTGTTTATGTGATCATTAAGGCTAAAATTCAATGTGTTATTAAATTGACATCATGTCGCTTCTGTTTCTCAAAACTAAATTTAAGCAAATTGCCCTTTAGGCATATTCTGATTGACATGTGGTTGATTTTTTTCTAAACAATATTCATTCAAATATAAGAAAAATTGTTATTCAGAGCCTGAAATGTTTAAAATTTTGGCATATAATTTTAATGTCTAATATTCCTTTAAAATGGCTGATAAAAATTATAAAGAGACACAGTCACAACCAGTGAATGTGAAACCTTAGACTATTTGGAGAAACATCCGTACCCTAAAGTTAGATGATTATGAAAACCCATCAGAACAGTAGGTAACACAGTAGGCAGCAAATGCGGAAGGCAAAGATGATCAGGTTCTACTTTTAGGAAGTTTTCAATATATTTCAACTATAAATGAATTGACTGGACCATGAAACTAATAACAAAACATCTAGGTTGTCATCTTCATCTTAGTTTACACAGATCATAATTTAAATGAGTAGGCAAAGATCAAGCATCTCTATATAAATAATAGGCTGGTGTGTTCTGATCTCCTTTCCACCTCTCTACCACCTTCAAAGCCCAGTTAGTACTAAATTTTGCTGACATTTTCAGACAGGTTACAAATTTCATAGATGTTTCTTTTCTTATTTGGTGGAATCACTTCCTATTTTGACAACTCAAGAAGTAAATGATAATGTGACCCATTTCCCTAAAATCAAGGCATCCATTTGCATAACACAATGAAATTTTTAAACAGGAAAAGGAAAAGGAAGAATTTAATTACCGGGAAAGTTCGAAAATATACTTTAAGGAATATCCAGGAAAGGAACAGGGCATTTGACATCCTCTAGAAATCTTTTCTATATAACGAATGCATATGAGAAAAACAGATGTTAACAGTGGAAAGTGCAAAGCTAAAACACCCCACATTTATTCCTCAAAATCACAGAGAATGGTTCCTAGGGACCGGGACATTCTTCTGTCAGAAGAGGTCCCTAGAAATCCAAACAATTGTCCATAATCCTTCCATACAAAGATTATGACATTAGGTCTAGGAATACACATTCAGGGAATTGGTCTCTCGGAAGGAAAGGCTAAGGGACCCTGGAATGAGCCCAAGCCAGTATTATAGTAGACTCAGGTTTGTTTTCAATAATTAGATCTTTCTAATTTACATTAAGATTCTATACCTTGAAATGACCAGGCCCCAGGTGATCCAAGATTTTTAGACCACTTCAAACCCTAGTCTGATTCTGTGCTAGACTCTTGTGGGATGAGAAAACATTGATCTAGTAATTGCTTCCTTGTCATAGCTCTGTTATCAACATGGCGAGCAAAGGACATGTGTGACCATGATACAATTATCCTTTATAGATGTTCTTCCATATAAGTTGTTTCCAAAGGCAAAGAGTGAAAGGCATAACATAATGTCCAGAATGTCAGAAACTGAGCATCTGAGAAGTATGGAGAAGTGACTCCTAATACATATGAAAAAGTATTGTCTTCAAATTTAATGATGGGTTTTATAAGTTATGGAAACTCTAAGAAAGTAAAAAGAATCTATTAAATTTACTTGTATTTCTTTTATTCTTACATACATGAGAAACGGTTATTAGAACTTGTTTATTTATATAAAAATTTTAAAGCTTACGGTTTAAATGTGATTTAATACTATATAATATTAACAGCTTTCTTCCCTGAATGTCAAAAAGCAGTCTTCTTTGCTCACACCCAGAAAAACTACCTTTTTTAGTTGCAAAACAATTATGAACATTTACTCGAACTGTTTACATATGAATACTTATGAACCATCATCATTCTGTTGTATTGTTTATAGATCAATATTCCATCATGCCTTCAAAATAGTGTTGGAAATAACCAGATGGACTGAGACCAGTCATTACTAGAACAGCAGCAAATAATTTAATACTTAAATTAATCGTGCTTATTTGCATAGCTATAATGGTGACTATTTGTTGAATGCCTACTTGTACCAGACATTTGTATAGGAACTTACGTATATTTTCTCATTTAATACTCAAAACTAGAACATTGAATAACTTGTTAAAAATTACACAGCTAGTATGTAACAAAGCCTAGATTCAAACTCAGTTATGTCTAACTCTAAAACACATACCCTTTCTTCTAAATTGTGTTGCCTTCTAAGGTAACTTATTTAACAAATGCTGAGAGAACTTGCCCCTTTTCTATATACACGTTTACAACATCTTATAGACAATGAGGACTTCTGGTGTCTTGTTATTAATAGTTATTCAAAAAATATTTCCTGAATGAATGAATGGTAAACTAACTCATATCCAGAATCAGGTAGACCATCTCTCAACCTAAAATAAATATTTTTTATATTTTACATAATATATATTTCAATATAAAATATTTTCTATTTTATATGTTAAATAAAAATAATGTATTTTTAAACATCCTCAGAGAAGCATAATCCACAATCTCATTGGGTAATCAACTTTTTCTAGTTTTTAAGAACAACTATTTTCAGGGTCTTAAAAAAATAAATGGCTAAGAACTTTATACAACAAAATTCCAAAACAGTAAGTGAGGCCCGTCAGTTTGGTATAGAAGAAATCAGTGAAATCATTTGTTTGGATCTTATAAACAAAATAAAACAAAAAACAAAAACAAAAATAAAACACAAAGAGAGTGGCTAGATGAAAACATCTCTTAGAAATATAAAACTTAACATTCAATTCCTTTTCTAATAAAAATCTAATTTAAATCATTTGTATTTTCATTTTGACTAATGAAATTATGTCTACCTCCAAAATTGTGAAACAAACTATTTTTTGAATATATTTCAGCCCTTCCGGTGATACAGAATTCTGATAATCTATGATGAATGGAAAGATAAATTTTGAATTCATTTATCTCACAGAATGATCCACTTGTAAATTTAAGATGTTACAATGTAAACTACAAGTGTTTCAGTCACATACCAAGCCACCTAATATTGACACTTTTTTTGAAGCCCATAGAATTTCTTACCTTCTTTTAAAAAAGTAATCCATCACTAAGGATAGATCATTATAAATAGAATCAGCTGAATTGTTGCAAACCTATTAATAAATAAGAAAAGTATTGTTCAATGATTCACTTTTAAGTCAGCAATTTCAAAAGCATTTTATATATTTCAGCCACTGAAAGCTACACTGTATCACAACTCAGAAGTAGTCAATATAGAACAAGTGATAACTCTCATCCAAATATGACAGCTGGCCTGTACATAGAAATAAGCTCTTAATTTTTACCCAGATCTTTCTTTAAATATAGACTGTGTTGTGATGTGAAGCACTCTGCATATGTTCACCCTTAAAGTGAGCTCAGATGTTGCCTCCTGGGGAAGTCTCCCTGATTACCCATCACCCACCCATTTCTCCAAGCAGAATAATCATTCTCTCTTCTCTAACCCAGAAGACTCTACCAGGGCACTTATTTCATTATGTTGTAATAAGTATGTGTTTTTTTTTACTGTACTGTGAAATTTTTGATTGGTGAAAAGGTACCTTAGTCATGGTTCAATGTTTAAAGACAGAATTTCCTTGCTAGCATTCTGTTCTCCAAATTACACATACACATCTCCTCATTCCCTGTATAAAAGTTTTCCAAATCCTTTAAACAACCTGTTCACCTGCCCCTACATGCACCTTGCTTAGTAAATGCCCTCATGCGTCAAAAATAACATTCAACATTGGAGTCAAATCTATTTATCTGCAGATGATCTACAGAGCTCTCCAGAGTTCGGGCTCTTGTGATCCCTTGTACTTAAAACCAACTTGTAACACGTTTCTCTAAACAAGTAAGCATCTTGGACAGTCTAAAAGATAAAGTCATTCAATAGGGACGTGTTAAATAGCATCTATGTACCCGGCTCTCTTCTAAGTACTGGAGATCCTGCCATAGTCACCCAAGGAGGCATTTCTTGTACAGCTTCCCAGAATGTGTTAACACAAGTCACACATAAATGGGAGTTTCATAAACAAGTACTTTCACAATACTCTGGGTTAAATCAATGTTAACAGACCTCTTTTCCTTAAGACCTTTTGCAACTTCTAATGTGCAAACACGAATGTGACTCTCCGAGACTGAGAATATAATATGCAGCATTTCTCAAACTTATTTGATCATATCACACTGATTTCACAATGCATCTTGAAGAAGCAGCTCCTGAAAATATTTTGTGCAATACCCTCTAGAATTTATAGACAAGTAAACAGGTAATTGAGGTCTAAGGAATAAGAGTTATGGTAGCATCACAGGGTGGGATGCAAATACAGAGGAAAGTTTTAAAAACTGAGAGTGTGAGGGAAAGCCTCTAGAAACAAGTAATACTTGATACAGATCTCCAAGGGTAAGTCTGAGTAAGTTAAGTAAAAAGACAGAGGTCAGTGGTAAGGTTTTCAGAAAGATTTTTCAGGTGCGTGCAAAGCTCAAAGTGGCTTGCTGTGCACAGTAGCATTTCATGGTCAGAACTTCAATCACATCTACATTAGTTAGAGCAATCATACGAAAAAGGTAAAAACAGTACTTCTAGCAAGAACATGGCTGCTAAAGTCAGGAATTCTCCCCAACCCAAACCCTACTTTTCCAAAAGGTATACAAAACCAAGAAAAATGAAAAAGTAAAAGTAAATAAAAATATCTTCAGTGAAGCTAGAAAACATAATCTGCAGATCCCTAAATATAACTACGAGTTACCAAAATCAATTGATTGTGCAAAAGTTGTAAGGGAGTTAATGAGGAGAAGAATCACAGAAAATAGAGGGTGTCCAGTGTTGCATAAGGTCCCAAAATGCACCAGCATAAAAACCCCAGCTTTCTAAAAATGAGAGCCCCATTCTAAAATCTAAAAACTGTTAATTCTTGTTTATAAAAAAGGTGTGGGAACTGTGTCAAGCAAGTTAGACAGCAGTTTGATTTAGAGTAGCGGAAGATGAGGCACTCTAAAAAAAATCATGTCAACAAGCCATATTTGCAGCAAGCTTGCTGCTTCTGTAACAAAAATCTGTGGAGAAATATTCTATGTGGCAAATTATTCTATGAGGTGATCACTCCATCTACATAACTGGAATGGATCCTACAGAAAATAGTTGGTTTAGGAAAATACATTCACTTAATAATACCTAAATTAATGAAAAAGAAACAAGTACAGGCATATCTGGGAGATACTGCAAGTTCAGTTCCAGACCACTGCAATAAAGCAAATATCACAATAAAGTGAGTCATATGATTTTTTTCATTTCCCAGTGCATATAAAAGTTATGTTTACACTACGCTTTAGTCTATCAATGGTGCGATACATTATGTCTAAAAAATCTAAATATCTTTATTTAAAATATTGCTTATAAACGCTAACAGTCATTGAGCCTTCAGTGAGTCATAATCTTTGTGCTGGCAGACAGTCTTGTCTGCACGTTGATGGCTGCTGACTCATCAGTGTGGTGATTACTGAAGGTTGGGTGGCTGTGGCAATTTCTTAAAATAAGGCTACAATGACATTTGCTACATCAACTGACTCTTCCTTTCATGAAAGATTTTTCTGTAGCATGCAATGACGTTTGATAGTGTTTTACCTACAGTAGTAGACTGTCTTTCAAAATTGGAGTCAATCCTTTCAAACACTACCACTGCTTTATCAACTAAGTTTGTGTAATATTCGAAATCCTTTGTTGTCATTTCAACAGTGTTCACAGCATCTTCTTCAGGAATAGTTTCTACCTCAAGAAACTGCTTTTCTTTGCTCACTTATATGAAGCAACCCCTCATTGTTGAAGCTTTATCATGAGATTGCAGCAATTCAGTGACATCTTTTGACTTTACTTCTAATTCTAGTTCTCTGTTTCCACCACATCTGTAGCTACTTCCTCTGTTGAAGGCCGGAACTCCTCAAAGTCATCCAGGAGGGTTGGAATCAACTTCTTCCACACTCCTGTTAATGTTGGTATTTTGTCCTCCTACCATGAAACATGAATGTTCTTAATAGCATCTAGAAAGGTGAATACTATACAGATACAACAAAAATAGAAAACTACAGACCAATATCCCTCATGACCATACATGTAGAAATCTTCAACAAAATACTAGCAAACTGAATCTAATAGCGCATCAAAAAGATAATACACCAGGATCAAATGGATTTCATCCCAAAGATATAAGGATAGCTCACTATAAGCAAATCAATAAATGTGATTCACAACATAAACAGAAGTAAAAACAAAGACCATATGATCATCTAAATAGATGCAGAAAAAGCATTTGGTAAAATCCATCACCCTTTATGATAAAAATCTTCAACAAACTAGTCATAGAAAGGACATTCCTCAAAATAATTAAAAAGCCATATATGACAAACCTACAGCCAACATCATACTGATTAGGGAAAAGTTGAAATAATTCCCCCTAAGAACCTAAATTTTGGTATACATAGTGAGCTGATTATTGCAGTCAAGTTGATAAACATATCCATTTCTTCATATAGCTGTGTTTCAGGTGTAAATGTGTGTGGTGAGAACACTAAGATCTACTCTCCTAGCAAATTTCAAGTATATAATACAGTATTATTAACCACATTCACCATGCTGTACATTGCAGCATTATTCACAATAGCCAAGATATGGAAACAATCTAAGTGTCAGTAGACAGATTTATAAAGAAACTTTAGCAGGTATTTATACTTGTATATATACACACAATGCAATATTATTCAGCCCTTAGAAAGAAATATAGCCTGCCATTTGCAACAACGTGGATGAATCTGGAAAACATAATGCTAAGTGAAAAAAGCCAGACACAAAGAAAAATATTGCATGATCTCGTTTACATGTGGAATCTAAAAAAGTCAAAGTAGAGGAAAGTAGGGACATTGGTCAGAGGGTTCAAAGTTTCAGTTATATGGGATGAATAAACTCTAGAGATCTAATACACAGAATGGTAACTGTAGTTAATAATATGATATTGTATATGGGATACGTATTGTTAATTTAACAAAGCAAGCTGTGGACAAGTAAGTAGGAGACAAAGTTTTGTGTAAAGTAGGGAAAGAAAGAATATATAATTTTATGGGCTTGTATTTGCCTAAAGAAACTTTTGCAGAATATAAAATAAGCTCATCACAGTGGTTACCAGTGTGTAAATAAGGGAGGAAAGGTAAATGAGGAAAAGGAGAACAATGGAAGGCAGACTACATGCATTTACATGTTTTGTTGTTTTAATTTTTGAAACATGATTGCATTGTCTATTAAATGGGTTAAATTTAAAAATCAATTAATTTTAAAATAACTAAAATCAATATTAATTTAGTTCAAGAAATAGAAGCCAAACAATAAATGTGACACCTTTGGCTATCTTCCTCCCTGTCTCAGAGTTTGAAAAGTTATACTTTTAGAAATTCAGTGGGGAAGTGATGCCCTTCATTAAAGTTCTAGTATGTTGCTATTTTTATGTGCCAAAACAAATTAAATTCCTAAGATATCTCAGGACAGGAATTATAAAATTAAAAATGTTTTTCCTAAAGGATACTCTGAAGGGATGAAACAATTTATAATAAGTTGAAGCAGTGAAGATATTCCATGCAATACACAAATGTCAACTTCAAAATTAATCTGAAAATCACATATAAAGGGAAAAAACGAGTTTACCTTTAAATGATCAACTGACAACATGAAGCAAAATATAGTGAAATGCATAACATTTTATTATCACATCTATTTCTTGCAATTCAAAAAACCATAAAGAATATCTTCTAAATCTATAATTTTAATGCATAACACTGTAACACATTTCTAAAGTAAGTTTTAAAACGAGTCAGCCTTATAAGGCTGAGTGACATTTTGTCACAGATTTAAAGGAAAATGCTGTCTGTTAAGATCTTATATATACATATATAATAAAGAAACACACTGAATAAAGTTAGACAAATTTGAGAATTTTGTTATCACCTTAACATCAGGGTGTTAATACATATGTAACCACAAATATTTGAACTATTTCTTCCATTATATCAGATGACAAGAAAGGTACCTGAAAATTGTCTTATTTGTTCAGGTAAATTAAATAATGTCAGATCAATGAATGATGTGCTTATCATTATAGAATCTGGATGTTCAGAGTATCACGGACTAAAACAACATTTGTAATGGTGTGAAAATGAAATACTTCAACATGGAAAGGATTTATTTCCCTGAAAGGATTTATTTTTATAGTACTCTTTTTCTGTTGCACTAGCTGGCTCATGAGTCTTATCTGCGGAAAAAGAATCTAAAGAATAAGTGTCAATTTAATTAAGCACAGCTAAGATAAAGAAACAAAGGGAACATTCAAAATGGATAGATGGGTGGGGATGGACGTCACTAGGGAACAATCTTGTTCATTCACCAGCAATTTTAAGGGCTAAATGTTGGTTGTTCTCACAGAAGAGCATAGATGGTGCACACGAAGGAATG
>RJWJ010038703.1:0-14845 GCA_004363605.1 Indri indri
AGGTAGGAGAAAATGAGAGTCATCTCAGGCTCATGTGATTTTCTAAGTAAGGTGTTAACTCCAATACTTTTCACCTGCTCTAAAGCATTCTACAATAATCACTGAACAGGCATCTTGAAGACAAAATGTGCATTTAATTGTATTACATAATTCTGAAATTGACTATGTCTTTATTACTATAGACTTTGTCTTGTAGAACAGCCAAATTTGTCCAGATCAAAAATAACACACCAAAGTGGATATCGATTCATATTCGACATGCATTATTTCCACACAACACTTACAATCAGCCTTTGGGTAAACTTGTCCTAAACGATTACGGGGTCAGAGTTCCTCAAACCTGGAGTAGAAAAAAAAATCCGAATCAAAATAAAGAGGCTTGTTATTCAGATCCCATTCTCTATAAAATAACCAACAATGAACCAACCAGGAGAACCTGAGAGATTAAAAACAAGCAAAAATAATTTCATTAAGATCCCATTATATGTCATTATTGAGTCAAACATTTCACTGTTTCTGTTTTGAAGAAAATTCATCACATTAGGGCCACAGTTTAAGATAATATTTTTCTTTAGGTTACTGGAAGCCACAGTGGTGCTACCAACTGAAATTGGCACCACTCTACTGTGGGATAGAATGTCCTCCACTTACAGCTTTTCCTCTCTTACATATACCACACCGTATAATTTTACCATACAGACATTGAGCAATGCATTGGGTCTGTGCTTGTCTAGTGGGAAACCTGATGAAATTTCTGGATTTGCTAAACTCTTAGAGGGTTTCCCTGAACTCATAATTCCAGAAGAATTCATGAATTCAATGAAAATAGGGACGTAAACCACCCCTGAGTTCTCCTCCCTAATAGTTCATGCCCTATCCCAGCCACTGTGATGCTACATTTTTCTTAAAGCTTTTCTTTTTCTAAGCCCAAAGGTGAGAATCCAAAACAGCTACTAAATTGATCTTCTGACCTCATTCCAGGCCTGCTGGCTGCCATAAATAAACCACTCCTGACCTGAGTCCTCACCATCTTGACCCAGTTCCTAGTAGTGGTCACCCAGTCTCCTCACTGGACAAAACCACAGGGATCCGTCCAGCCACCAAGTAGGAAAGTCACCTAGTTGAAGAGTCAAGATCTGACCCATTAATCGGAAGATAAAACCTGGGGGCGGCAAGTTATTTCCGTGAGACTGAACGTGGGGCTGGCAACTTAATAGAACATTGCTCACTACAAGTCTGAAAAGCTGAAAAACAACTGTAATCCTACACGTCTCAGGGCCAGCCCATTCCATTATGATGGCAAATAAGGGCTAATGAACAGAATATTATGACTCACATCCTGGCATCAACATGCATTAAATGCCACCTCAGGGTTAATTAAGTAGAAAAAAATATATCAAGACAATATTAAGGTGTATTTTTAATTTGCCTTGGAAAGGTGGGCATAGTTTTTTCAGCTCACAAATTACCTTTTTTGAAAAGTTAAATGTTAGATGTGCCCTTTCTTTTTTTAAATTTTTTTTTAAGAGATGGAGTCTCGCTGTGTTCTATGTTACTCAGGTTGGTCTCAAACTCCTGGCCTCAAGTAACCCTCCTGCCTGAGCCTCCCGAGTAGCTGGGACTACAGAAATGAGACATCACACCCACCTCATGCTGTGCCCTCTCTTAAACATGTACTAGGGACAGGTACATAGCTATTGCTCCATCCTTCCCTTTTCTATTCTCCCACTTCATTGTCTGTATGTTGTTTTTTGTTTTTTGAGGAGTCTTACTCCATTGCTGGGGCTAGAGTGCAGTGGCATCATTATAGCTCACTGCAACCTCAATCTCCTGGGCTCAGGCAATCCTCCTCCCTCAAACTCCTGAGTAGCTGGGACTGCAGGCATGTGCCACCACACCCAGCTAAGATGTTGTGGTTTTTTTTCCTTATTTTTATAGAGAAAAAGGGTCTTCCTATGTTGCTCAGGCTAGTCTCAAACTCCTGGCCTCAAGAGATCATCCCACCTTGGCCTCCCCAAAGTGCTAGGATTACAGGCAAGAGCCAACATGCACAGCCCTGTATATATGTTTTATTGTACCTTCCATCGTGTCTCAAAGTATGGGTGCTTCATGCTTTAAGCATCCTGTATGCTTTAGTTAACCCAAAGAAGTAGTGCTCCTTACTTTCTTGCTACAGCCTATAATTCTTTACATACGTGAGGTCAAACCATGTGAAATTGTCATTTTATAGGTCAAAAATGACCAAATGAGCAATTTCAAATGGTTCTACCTAATATTTTTGTTTGAGTGTGTACATATATCTGTGTATGTGTGTCAGGCAGAAGCACTTTACATATTTTCCTTTGGTTAATGTCTACGATATCCTATAAAGTACATCAATTACTTCAAGCTACATGTGTAAAAACAAGAACTAAGAAAACGTAGTAATTTTCTCTCTGTTGTCTTCCAGGATTCAGCTTAAATTTCCTTCCCCATGCCACATACGCACCCCACTGTCCCCATGATGGGGACTATCTGATTGTCTGTATAATCTTGACTTCAAAGCTGCCATGGGAAGCAATCGGCTGAGTATTCTCAAGCTTGCAGACATCACTTCTCTCATCCTGTCCCAGGATGTGGCATTGCACAAAGAAGTAAGTCAGCAGGTCCCATGGCTGTTTATCCCATTAGCAAGCATTGCTGAAATTAACTTAGAATGTTTCAATAATTGTAATAAACTTATCATAATTTCTACAAGAAATCTTAAATAAACAAAAGTCTTTTTTTTTTAATCCAGGTTTGGGCAAAATCTTGCATTTATTTTAGAGGAGTGCTAGTTTTCCCAGAAATTTGAAGAAAAAAATGTGCTTATAGTATATAGTTGAGCAAAGGTGTCCAAACACTGTGAAATCTAGGTCTCTCCTCTTCCAAATTACAGAGCATGAGAAGTGGTTTGCTGGCTTTCCTGTTCCTGAGCTGGGTGTTTTGGGAAGTAAGACCACAGAAATCTAGATTTACATTGTTGGGATTTTTTTTTTTTTTTCTTCAGTAAATGCTTATGTGAATCCATCTTTTCCTGTTGGTCTTTGCCTGGTTTGTTTTCATCTCACATCCTCGTCTGAACTGAAGTTATTAAAATAAAAAAGCCTTTGCGCTAGGTCATGAGAACATTGTGTTAAATCCTATTCACAGCTCACATTTTTAGTGCGCCATGGCAGTAAGGAAGCTGGCTTTGAGTAACAAATCGCAGCCTCTTCAGGATTCTCTGGGAGGGAGATAGGACTTGAAATTGTCAACCATAGCACAAAAAAGCAAACCAAAGTGAGAACACCAGAAAAATATCTCTGCCCCAACGATCTGGTTCATTAACTGAAAAGAGAGTAAAGAGAGCCGTTCCCAGGGGAAAGCTCACGAGAAAGGATCTCTTAGGATTGCAGTTTTCCCAAATGGAGGTTTCTGGATACTTGGTAATTTGTGCGTGTGTCCTTAGGGGTCTGCAGGATTCCCATGAGAATTTTGTATTTTGTGTTTTCATTTTAATGATCACCTAAAACTAACTAACATAAGCATACCCTGGATTTTTTGGGTGACCACCCTGTAACCAGGAACTATGGCATGATTTCAGGGCCCAGGTTTACAGTTGTGTTTAAAAATTATTGAGAATTATGGAAAAGTGAACAGAGGAGAACTGAATATGCTAAGTAAAAACTAAATGATGTCATGAGCGTTGTACGAAGGAAAGTTCTGGGGTAGAGAAAAGATGGGAGAATTGTCTCACACCCACGCATTAATAAGATAGGGACATATTCACCTCGGGAGCCATGATCTAGGTACAGCAAGCTTACACTGATTGTCACAGCAACTTAATGGAGTGCATTTCAAAGTTGGGCTTATAATTTTAAATGCATGTATTTTGTAAACTTATTTTGCTTTTATGCTGTAAAAGAACTGTACGTTTATGGAATATGTAACTATATTAGGTTGTATATGTGTAAGTGTGTTAGTTTGCTAGGGTAGCAGTAACAAAGTACCACAAACTGGGTAGCTTAAACAACATACATTTATTATCTCACAGTTTTAGAGACTAGAAGTCCAAGACCAAGGTGACAGGAGAGCCATGCATCCTCTGAGAAGCTAGAGAAGGATCTGTCCCAGGTCTCTCTCCTAGCTTCTAATAGTTCCTTGGCTTGTGCCAGATTAACTCCAATCTGCACATGGCGTTCTCCTCCCTATGTGTGTCTGTGTCCAAATTTCCCCGTTTATAAAGACATCAGTCAGTCATATCGAATTAGGGGCCCATTCCAGTATGATTCCAGTATAATTAGCTCCAGTATTCCCATTCCAGTATAATTAGCTCATCTGAGCTAATTATATCTGCAATGATCATATATCTAAATAAGACAACATTCCAAGGTTCTGTGGATTAGGACTTCAGCATATGAATTTTAAGAAGACACAATTCAACCTATAACAGAAATTTACATTGCACTCTAGACTAGGCAACAGAGTGAGACCCTGTCTCAAAAATAAATAAATAGGCCAGGTGTGGTGGCTCATACCTATAATCCTAGTACTTTGGGAGGTTGAGGTATGAGGATCATTTGAGGCCAGGAGTTCAAGACCAGCCTGGACAAAAGCTAGACCCCATCTCTACTAAAAATAGAAAAAATTAGCCAGTCATGGTGGCACACACCTGTAGTCACAACTACTCGGAAGACTGAGGCAGGAGGATTGCTTGTGCCCAGGAGTTTGAGGTTGCAGTGAGCTCTGATGATGCCACTGCACTCTAGCCCAAGCAACAGAACAAGATCCTGTCTCAAAATAACAATAATAATTTTTCGTCATTAAGGTCCAAGATATTCTTTTTTATTTTTATTTATTTATTTAATATTCTTTTTAAAATTGGTCTGTATAGTGCTCAATTTTAAGAAACTATGCTCAAAATTATAACATTCTGGTAAAAACATGAAATTAGAACTTCTCATTCGCCCATAGGAAACCTTATAAAGAATTTTTAACTATTAAAAACAAATTCCTGGCGGAACAAACCATGGAAAAGCTAGAAAAAATGCAATTGAATATTTACTGGAGCTTTTGAAAAGTATGAATCTCTCAGCCTAGAGGTAAATGAAGAAATCACAATGGAAAAAGGCACAAATAGGCACGATGGTATAAAAAGTGTAAAAAACATTATAATTTTTAAAAAAGGGAGACAGACAGACTGAGAAAACATATGTACAACAAACAGAAAAGGAGACGATACGTTTATTTTACAAGGCACATAAAAATGACATAAGCCTCAGACCTCAATAGGTAAATAAGTAACAGAAAAAAAAGTGACAATTTTTGGAAGAGAAAATATGGCTAAGATACAGATAACCAAAGAATTTTTAACTGAAGTGTTATTTGCAAACATAATGCCACCGGTATATAGTGAAACTGGAACTCTCGTGCCTTGCTGGCACTAAGGTAAATTGCCAACACTCTTTTGGGAAGCACAGTGAAAACAGCAGAACATGGCTTCTCAAAGTTGATAAATGTACAGACCACTTTTGAATATTTTTTTTACTGAGATGAAATTCACTTAAAATTAATCATTTAAAGTGTACATTTTAAAGTGTTCACAATGTTATACAACCACCACATATATTGCATGCCAAAACACTTTTATCTCGCAAAAAAAAAAAAAAAAAAAGAAAGAAAAGAAATCCAGCATTCATTAAGTCATCATTCCCCATGCTCCCTCCCACCAGCCCCTAGCAACCACCAATCTGCTTTCTGTCCCTGTGGATTTACCTATTCTGGGTAGCTCGTATAAATTAAATTATACAAGATGCGATCTTCTGTGTCTGCCTTTTTTTACTTAGCACAATGTTTTGGAGGTTCGCCACTTTGTGGATCGTATCAATACTTCATTCCTTTTTATGGCTGAACGATGTTTCATTGCATGTATGTACCATAATTTGTTTATCCATTCATCCATCAACAGATATCTAGGATGTTTCTGTCTTTTGCCTATTGTGAATAGTGCTATTACAGGCTACCTTTAAAGGGGGAAAAAAAAGGATCATATCTTTTATTCAGTCATTTTAATTCAGGAATTTTCTCTGAAGAGAATAACTTAAAATGTGAAAAATTACATTCTTATGTTTGTTTATTGTATTATATTTTAGTGTAATTGGGGAAAAAAATGCTTGTAGTAACCCAAGCAGACTGATGGATATTCAATCTTCTGTAATGACCTGGTAACTAGTCCCCAGTGACTTCACTTTTTTGTCCTAAAATTTATTCTTCTAAAAATAAATAGCCCAAGGAAACGTTTTTCAACAGAAAATCAGATCATCTCACTCCCAATCCCAAACCCTCCAATTATTTCCTATCTCATTCAACATAAAACCCATCCCATCCCTGGCTTACGGTGCCCTAGCCCCATCTGCACCCACCCCTCTTTCGCGGTGCCCAGTCACATTGGCTTCTCTGCTGTTTCCGACTTGGGACCTTTGCTGTTCTCCTTCAGGTTCCGTCACATTTCTCTTCTTCATTTCACTGCTTCCGTTTCCTCCTCGCTCGGTCATCACTGCAGTCTGACCTTGGCCTCTACCACTTGACCAAAGATGCACTGTGGAAGTGAGTCATACAAATAATGTTGGAATAAACCCACACGCACAAATCTTTGTGAGGATCTCTGATGATACCGTGAAAAACATGTTCGAGCTTCCCTGCCAAACCAATTCCGGAAAGTTTTATCAGTTTGGTCTCTACCACTGGTCATCTCCCGCCTCTTCCTCCCCCTCTTCACTGGATATGACTGTTCTCCAAGGTTCAGACAGTCTCTGGGCTCAGTTCTTCTCCCTACACTGTTTTTCTGGGGACAAAATGCAGCATGGGAGCAAGCACTGCTCTGGCAACTCAGGGATCAGTAGCCTTGGGAACATCAGGAGTCAGCATCTTCAACACTAAAACAGATGTTTTCATTCAAGGCAGTGGCAGCCGAGAAAGTGGTTGAGGTGCCTTTGGGGTGGCGAGATCAAAAGAACACGAAGTAGACTTATCCCTGAATACATGTGATATTCAACCAACTGGACAATACACAAAATAGCATGAGGAGGATGGATCCCAGGCAAGCAGGTGGGGACTAGGCGCTGGTGAGATTCAAATATTAATGTTAATGTGTCTCTTATATGCTCACAACTTGGTAAAACCTGGGACCTTCATGACCAGAGAACTCCACAGTTCAGCTGCGACACCTGCCTGGCTGTCACTGGGGACCATTGCTGTTCTCCTCTGTCTGTCATATTTCTCACACAGGGACTGCTTCAGAGTAACTCTCTGACTCAATGCTAATTGCTGCCAAAAGCATACCAAGAATTATGCAAGCAACTGCTGGTGTCCATTATGTTCAGTGGAACAACTCATTATTTCTCTGTTTCAGTATGGTTTGAAGCTTCTCATTTGCACATGTGCTTAATTCAATGCAAGCAATACATATTAAACACCATGTGCTAGTCCCTGAGCCAGGTGCAAGAGATGCAAAATGAATCTGACATGGCCTCAACCCTAAAAGATTAATATTAAATAAATAATGTAGAGGAGAGAAGGTTGAAGGGACCCAAAAAATGAGCATCTTCTTCCCCACCAGAATTCTGAACCAACTGAGAAATACGATGAAAAACAGAAATAGATAGTAATACATCAACTTTATCACTAACAGAGACTAGGTTGAAGAACAAACATATGGAAGTCAAAATGGATTTCCCATTCCCAGTCCAGACCTTGGACTAGCTCAACAGAGAGAAAGTTTGAATTTTTGAAGTAGACACGCTTATCTGAGGTCTTACCTCTTACTGGTCAAAGTGGAGAAGGAATGAGAAAATACACGACCAAATATATGACCTCAGGACCATTGATGGATTAACTCTATCCAGGTGAGAAACATGGACCAAAAGCTGTCACCAAGCAGATAATTGCTCTATGGGGAGAAGACAGGGGAGGAGCAAGAAGCCAGGAATGTTAAGGGAAAATCCTTCCTGGTGGAAACCAGAAGAGGAATAGAGACTTTCTCCCCCAACAGAACACACACACAAGTCTCTGTACCTCAAGCCTGCCTGCAATACCTGTTCTAAAAAGAGTATAAATAATGCCCCACTGAGACACAAAAGAGGAAGAAACTAATGCTAACTGAGAGAGCGGTAAAGTATGTATAGAGGGGGCAGCTGTTTAATTAAAAAGCTGAGTAAGATTTGGACAGGGCCAACCAGGAGTGGAATAGCAGGGTGGGATGGAAGGTGAGGCAAAGGGAACAACATGCCTCAAGGTACCAGTGTGAGCATTCACGGTGAGCTCAGGCAACAGCGGGTATCCAGAGGCATGGACAGGTCATTTTGTGTGACTAATTTGATTTGGAGGACTTTTGGCTTGGCATAAAAAGCAAACACCTTTCAACTTTTTAAATTATCAAGCAATTTGCCAATGTATTTCATCATGGCTGAGGATGCAGTCAAGTTCAAGGCTAGCATAGATGCAATTAGGGATATGAGCGCCAAACATAGGGGCAGGGATATCTGTTGCCCAGGTTACCTGGTGACTGACATTCTGGCATGACCATTTTGATAATAGATTTATTCAGAGTACCTTACTTTCTATGCTAGGTAGTGTGGAGGGCATAAAGTAGGAGGTAGTGATTAAAAAAAGAAAGCCAATTGGGTGAAATTACAGAGGACTTGGAATAACATTTATGTGAGTTAATACTTTGTTCCATAGAAAATGGGAAACAGGAAGAGATTTTTGAATAGAGTTATGTGACAGGTGCCATATTAGTCACTGGTATAAAGTGATACTGGCCTTCTACAAATTCACATTCTAGTCAAAAAGATCAACAGTTACACAGACAATTTCCTTACAAGTAAACAGAGGCACAGGGCGATATAATCAGATCAGTGTGTTGGAAATATTCCTCTGGCAATAGTGTGAGTGCTGGTGGGACAGGGAACATAGCCTAGAGACGAGGACCCCGCTAGGAAGCAATTCCATACAACAGTCCAGGCAAGGGATTAAGGATCACAGTGGTCAGAGGGAATGGAATCAAGTGCACAGGAAGAAGCATTTATGATCAAAAAAGAACTTTTACTTCTTCTGAAACAGGTGAGAAACAAGCACAAGTAAAGACACAAATCATACCATCTTTTAGATTTGAATGTTTTAAAAATCATTTTCACATTTTGATTCAACAGGCTCTTCTCTCTCACTGGTTGTGATGGAAAGTATTTGGACCGGTTACTCAGATTCCAAACAAAACAGCAGACTTTTTTATTTATCTAACTCCAACATGGTCCCACTGTGGAAAAATAAAATAACCAAGAGTTGACCAGGGTGTCTGTATGCTTAGGAAACTATAGTTCCAATTCCCAGAGGTTTTGATTTTGCCAGGAATCAGAACCACTATCATTATAACATTATGAAACTAAATAGTCAGGAAATCAAGATGAGGAGCTTTTTTTGAGAGGAAAGGCAAGGAAGGACGAGGTACATATTAGAGTGGCTAAAAGGCGACAGGCAGCACATACCTGCAAATAAGTCGCGATGTATCAGTAGCTGTTCAGCTATCCCTGAAGAGCTCATAAGATCAACTGCCTATATTTATTAACATTCATCCATTTATTCTTTCATTTCTCAAATATTTATTGAATGCCTACAATGAGCCAGGAATTCTTGTAGCTCCTGGGGACAAAGTAGTAAACATAATAAATAAAAAACAAAACAAAACGAAAAAACAACTCATCCACAAGGAGCTTAGAGTTTAGTAAAGGAAAGCAGATAGCTACAAAAATGAGTATGTTATATGGTGATGAGATCTATGGAGAAAACCATATGCATGGGTGGAAGGAATGGTCATTGCTCAGGTGAGTACTGTGCAGAGAAGAGCTTACTGAAAAGTTCACATTTGAGTAAAAACCTTAAAGAAATGAGAGAGTGAACAATTAATATTTCTCTATTTGAATATCCAAGGGCACCTAAAACCAGCATGTTTAAAACTATACTCATCACCCTTGTTTTCAATGATGAGAATCAGGGAACACTGCGTCCCTTGGCAGTCAAAGGCACCAGCACACATTGGTCCTTCAGGTCACCCTGACCTTGTCCTTCTCCATTAGCATCCCATTCAGTCTATTACCAAGACCTGCCAAGTCTACTTCCTTGGCATTTCTCTGCTTTATCCTTCAGCCCCAAGTCCATCTCAATCTTCCCGATTCCAGTAACCTCCAGACCTCCCTGCTCAGTCTTGCTCCTCTCAAATCTATCTTCCACATCAGACACTCTGACTGAACCTGATCTACCTGAATTACAAATATGTCTGTGTCATTCTATGGCCTGGAACACTTCACTGTCTCTCCATTACTTCTAGGATATTTTCCAGGCCCCTTTAGCATGGCGAACAAGGCCCCCAAGACTTGAAATCTTCTGCATTCTCCAGCCATGCCTTCCTGTTCTTCTGAAATTAATCATTGCTTTCTAACACACAACATGTTGTCATTTGACTCTGTTTTACCTTCACTTGTGCTGCCTCCTCTGCCATGAACATACTTTCCATCCCTCTATGTCTGCTTAACTCCTAGATACCTTTCAAGCTCAATTTGGGTACCAGTTCTTCCAAGAAGTCTGATCGCCCAAGTTAAAGTGCATCTCCTCTTTGCATACTCCTAAGGTAGAACATCCCACACTGCAGTGTTGTTATATGTGGGTGTGTCTATTTCCCCCCATAAGACTAAGCAGTTTAAGGGTAGAATGGGAAATTCCTCACCTTCATACCCCCTAGCATATTCCCTGTTGAACTTTTCAAGTAAACTAAGTCAAAGACAAGACTCACAGAATACAAGAAGTGATTATATTTTAGACCAAGGTCTAATGCTTTTTTCCACTTGTAACTCTATAAAACAATAACCTTGTAAGGTAGTTTGTTCTTCCTGATGTAGCAGGAGGGAGAAAATGCTGTTCACCAACATTCCTCTTGGGGTCAAAGCATAGACCACTTTGTGGCTGAGTGTGGGCAGTGCTGCTCCGTGCAGGACACAGTAGAGACTTTCGTGTTGATCCCGGAATCAAGATTGGAATGAGTAAATATTTAAGGTTGAAATAGGAAAGGGGGCAAAAGGAATCCAGGAGTCAGAGGGCTGTGGGTGTTCACGGTGAAACTCTTAGTAACTATTCAAATCTTACTAAGCTCGTAAAATGTTTGGTTGATGCACAAGTGGATTATGTGTGCACATGCATGCGTGCATGTACAGGTGGGGCGTAATATAGGAAAAGATCCTTGGTTTATGTCTAGTGAAAAGGGGTAGAAGAGAGACAGCACACATGGGTGCAGGACTGGAGACGGAGAGGACCATAAACAAGTAAGCTGTCACAGATTTGCTGTGCTGTATTTGAAACCATATGGTAGGCCATATGGTTTGAGGTCATGCGTGAACCTTGGAGTTAGAACAAGGTAGGTTTCAATACTCAATCCTTGGTCCAACTTTCATCAGTTGGGTAGCCTTGGGCCATTTAACTTCCCTAAATCTGAGCCTTTTTCTATCTAAAGGGGTAAATAACGCTGTCTCTGAATTACCATAAAGATTAAGTGCTCAATGCTTTGTAACTCTTGTTATTATCATTTATGCTGTGTTTTGAGAAGATGTATCTGATAGTGGTGCAACGGGTGGACAGAAGTCAGGAGAAACTAGAAATAAACTCACCAGAGGATATTTTAACGACTCTTCAGGAAAGAGGAGATGGGAGTCTGAATGCAGGAAATAGTGGTGGAAATAGAAAGAAGAAAAAAACTTTGAAGGGTAAGACTTAGTAACTGATTGGATAAGCATATCAGAGAGAAGGGAGGGTCTGAGCTGGGGCCAAACTTTGCATTACAGCGAGTGGAAAATGAATGGTGATGCCGTTGCTTCCAGCCGTGCTACTCTCCTCTGTGTTCTCAGAACATCCCACCAAGTGCCCACTCTCTGAAGTACACGCTTTCTCCCCTACACCACCTGAGACTCCAGACTTTGACTAAAGTTCCTTGTCACCAGGAATCTTCCCTGATCACTCAAGTCCAGGCTTAGCTCTTCTTTCTCCAGCCAACTATTAAACCTCAAGTCACTTAAGAGCTGGGTAGTTAATGATACTTTGTTTCTGGGGTTTTAGATCTGACCTGCCAACTAAATTTTTTGTTCTCTGGAGGTGAGAATCAAGTCTCACTCATTTTTCTATCATCTCATCCAAAGGGTCTGTACCTACTCCCCACTTCTGTGGCCAATCCTAATATTGATGGCTTTCTTTGTTCTGCACCTTCATGCAATAAGCAAAAGTAAGAATGCAAATCACCATTTGTGAGAGCCCTTTAAGGAAGAGAGTAGGTTTAAGAAAGGTAGGGGAAAGAACCAGGAGACCACCTGAAGAACAAGCAAAATCAACCCAGTACAAATATTATTTTATACTCACCGTTATATTCACCATCATCAATACCACCACTAACATTTTTTGAGCATCTACCATATGCAAGGTACATGGATTGTCTCAGTTAAACCTCACAGTGACCCCATAAGGTATTTATTATCCACCCCCATTTCATAGATGAAGAAACTGAGACTTACACAGGTTAAGTAACTTCTGAGTATTGACAGCTGTAAGTGATGGAAGACAATAGGGAGTAGAGTTTCTACTGTACAATCACGTGGCTACTTGAGTTGTGCTAGTAACTAGATTGAAAACTGGGGAGAGAGGTAACTATAAATAGAGCATGGGGTGGTAGAAAGCACACTGGGCTTTGAGTTAGGAGCCTGGAGTTCTGGTCCTGAGTGAGTTAAGATCTCTAGACCTGTGTTCTTTACCTAGAAAGTGAAGAGATTACACTAGACAACCTCTAAGATGCATCCCAGCCCCAAATTCTGTGCTAGAAACATCATCTGTTTCTTGATGTGGTAAGAAGCTTAATGGCATCACTTTCAATATAGATACATACATTCTAAGGGGTTATTGGAATTATTAGGGACAGATTAATCTGGGACGGTCACATGGAATTTTGAGAAGTATTTTGAAACAAGAAAGGAAATGGCATGACATAGAGAAATAACAAAAAAAATCAGCCTAGGAGATGGTCAGAAAAAATGACTAAAAGGAAGGAGTAGGTGAGTCATGTGCAAAGCCTAACTAGCAGCTCGCCTGGCTGCAGTGGGAAGGACCATCACAGCAGGAAATGGGTACAATTAGTCAAGAATGGACCAGGTGGTGAACAATCTTGAAGGCAATGCACAGATGTCCAAAAATCAGTAACTGAGGCAAACTCTCCATCCAACACATTTTTTGAGTTTGTGCAGACAAAAATGACTAGATGAATTAACTTTTCACCCATTAATTTGTTTTGTGGGTAAAATAGGAACAATTATAGCTAACGACTGGGAGCTTTTGAAAAGGAAAAGTATGGGGTAAGAAGTTGTTCTGGCACGACATTTTAAAAACCACCTGAGCCAAATAAAATGTTTTGGGATACAAGAGTTAACACTTCCTCAGAGCATGCTTATGAGTATGTGTGTGTGTGTGTGTGTGTGTGTGTGTGTGTATAAGACAGAGAGGGAGAGGGCTAAATGTGGTGTGTGCATAAATGTAAGAGGAAATTGTTGAGGTCTGCGTGTTACAAGGTTGGCTTTTTTTAAGTGATGGTTGGCATATTTTCTTAATTTATTCCCAGAATGTAAAATGACCCAGCCTAACTTTCCAAATGTACTACAAGTCCCTTAAACTTTGTTTTGCCTTTCTGAAATCTTAGTATTCAGGAAAAGAATCTTTTTCCAAGAGATCTAAAACTAATGAAGCGCTATGTCATTTTTTGGAAGACAGTTCCACTTTTTTTTGAGACAGAGTCTCTCTCTGTTGCCCAGGCTAGAGGGCCGTGGTGTCAGCCTAACTCACAGCAACCTCAAACTCCTGGGCTCAAGTGATTCTTCTGCCTCAGTCTCCCAAGTACTTGGGACTACAGGCATGCACCACCATGCCCAGCTAATTTTTTCTATTTATGGTAGAGATGGGGTTTTGCTCTTGCTCAAGCTGGTCTCGAACTTCTGAGCTCAAGCAATCCTCCTGCCTCGGCCTCCCAGAGTGCTAGGGTTACAGGTGTGAGCCACCGAGCCCAGCCCACTTCTAAGTCATCAGAAAATAGTACAACTGTATCCATTTAAAATCTTAATAAAATTATTAGTTTTGGTAATAAACTAGATAGGATAGTTCTTATCAGATCCAAACATTCTTCCTTGGAAAGTACATCACAAAAATATTTCTTTTTTCTATTCTCCTGTTTCTGAAATACGTTTTCTGTCATTATAAAAGTATCAAAAGACACATTTAAGATTTAAATTTTCCACTATGTCTGCAGGAAAGATTTCTAGGCAGAACTGGAAGGCTAAACTGGGAAAGGAGAAAGAAGAGGGCACTAGCTTGAGCGTACATTTACCACGTGTCAGCCACTGCTGGATACTTTACGCGTATTATCTTATTTGATCATCATAACTCTCCTACACATGAAAACATAGAGCATTTGAGTTGCTTGCCCAAGTCACACAGCTAATGAATGAAAGCAGAAGGAAGCAAGTCCTGGCCTACCCAACTCCAAAGCCCATGTCCATTCCACCAGCAGTAGAAAATACCATTTTGCCACTTGGGTAGAAGGAAAGGGGTTCCTATCTGTTATTAAAATATTTCAGTGTTAGAAGTTATTTAAAAAAATAGGGATAATTTACAAGAGCTATTTAGAATCAATTCCATTAAACTTTCTAATTTATTGTCTATCTCAGGGGAAGGAATTGAGGCAATTCTGTCTTCAAATACACATCCAGAATCC
>RJWJ010038704.1:0-14784 GCA_004363605.1 Indri indri
ATAATAATTATATATATATTTTGGGGGTTTTACTTTAGAAAAAATACTTTTTACCTGTTTTTACTCACTTGTAATTTTTCCTAGTCTTAATTACTTTAAAATCATCTACTCCCCCCTCAATAAAAACTAATAATTGACACCAAATAAATTAAAGATGAGAAAACTAAAAATAAATGTAGAAACTAGAAGCAACTATTAATGAAGATCAAAGTGGCTGTGTATCTAAATTAATTTCACTGACTGATTTGGGGGACGGGTTAATAAAGATGTTAATAGTAACTCCCCAGGAGCTTTCGGCAACGCTCCAGAAGTGAGACAGTAATGAGCCCAATCGAGGTTCACAGATGCAGCGAACGCCAGTGGCTTCATTAGCTGCAGCGAGGGAGGCTGCTGGAGTCCCAGGGTAGGGACTTCACTCAGATTAAGTTCCTGAAACATGTCGCCAAGCTCACAGACTCTAAAATCAAGTCTGGGTGGAAAGACATAATCATTTTGAAATGGATTTGGAAAAGTGTTAGTAGCTGATCCTCAGTCTAGGGCATTGTTTGAATTATCAGATTGTAATATTTGCCCTTTGCTAGTTGGAAGGTAAAGTGGAACACTGCTATGAACACCATTTTGGAGTCCAACGGGTCTGGATATCCTGGGTTACCCGCTACCTCACCAGGTGACCCTAGGCAAGACACACACCTCTCAAAGCCTCAGCTCTAAAGTCTATAAAGCAAGGATGATAACAGTGCCCCTATCTGATCAGGCTGTTGTGAAGCAAAGTAAAATATTATATGTAAAGTGCCTAACTCCTAGTTAGTGCTCAATAAATAGTAGTTATTATTACTCAGCAGTAATAAGGTGAATAATAACTTGTGTGTTCTTTCTTGGCAAGGCAGACAGAACAAAAACTTTTAGAATCCTAGAGGGTGCAGTTGGAACTAGAACCCAGATTTTTTAACTCCTAGTCATTGATTTCATTTCACAAATATCTACTGACTACTATTACGTATCAGTAAAAGGGCATGTGTCGAATACTGGAAACACTATGTTTGCTCTACGGAAAGCTTCAGCACTTTTTCCACTACACCATGTTTGGGTGAAATTAAATAACACCGATGCTATCTGTGATGTAGTAGCCTTTACTGCATACCCAATTATGTAGGATGTAGATAACAAAGGTTCTCCTGGGGAAGGACCCTGTGGGCAAAGGATGGACAGACATCTTACAGCAGATCAGGTATGGGGACAGAATGGACCCATTACCAGATAGGGACGGCCTTAACAAGCGCTTGGGCTGACTTAGGCAGGTGTTTGAAAACTGAGAGTCTGCTTTTATGAGGTAAAGATTCAGGTAAGGTTTAAATGAAGCAAGCAAAAACAAAAGTCGGTTCTGGCGCCAGGAGCTGTGCCTGACATCTAGAAGGAGGCCAAGATTTTTAAGGGAACTAAACAATAAGAAACAGAGATGGCATCAGTTCTTACGCACCTGTCATTAGGTCTGAACCATGGCAAGTCACTGTGCAGCTGAACTTCCAGACTGTGTACAAAATAGAATGGGAACTAGCTTGTATTGAGCACCTACTAAAAGTCAGGCACTATAGCAGATGCAGTTCAATAATTTCATCGATTTCTAAGAACCAACCTGTAAAATGAGACAGAGGGACCCACGATGATTAATGAAAGGAGAACAAGGGTTGGATGCAGATCTGACCCATCCCCAACCACAAAATGCCTCTGTGTAGGCTTAGGAGAAAGCCTCTGTTTCCTCATTTGCAGAATCGGGCTACTCCATCCAGCATTGATCTTGGCAATTATGTATGTTCTGTGCCTGGCACATAGGGAACGCTTTTAAAATGAAAGAATTTCTCTCATTTTGCAGATTAGGGAATTGGGAAATAAGTAACTTCCTCAAGTTCCCTCAGATAGTAAAAGGGGGAGCTCAGACTACAGTTCCACATAAGAGTTGATGCCCATAGTTAAAGCCTCTCTTATCGGTATCTTTCCCCTTAGTTCGAGCCACTCCCTTGGATGACAGCTGATGCTGACACAGATGCACATCTTTGCTTATGTTCACAGCAAACACAGACACTTGCTCAGAACCCCTCGAGCCCAAAGCATAATAGCTCTTTATCATCCCCATGGGGACAAGGATTATTTTAGATTTTAATCATCATCTGTCCATAGTGGTGTCAGATGCAGTGAAGCTCTTACACTAGATTTAAAGTCAAAATAAGACATTCTCAGAGTGAGGCTGCATTTCTGTAATATTAACACAATGCTGTCTGATATCAGTTTGCTAGCCCTGTTGTTTCTTGCTTCCACCTGGTGGTGAGAAGTTGATAAAGCAAGCATGCTGAAAAACAACTGGGTGTCAGCAGGATCCCCTGGCTTGTCGTTTGCGGTACATCTGATTCTGGTCCCTGCGGGGCTTTTAGTACCGTTTTCCTGCCTTTTGATTTCCACTGAGTTCCTCCAGTGGAAATACTTCCCATGTGCAGTGTTCTTTCCTCGGACTGAAAGAACCAGGATAATCCCGGATGCTTCCCCGTGGCTGAACTCATGTCACAAATCAGGCATGATTTTCAGCAGGTATTTCTTTAAAAGTTTGAAGGCCTCTGTGGACTCTATTCCCTTCTCTATGGGAACAAGCATCAAAGAGACAGGAATAAAATGCTTTGCACGCACATCAGGAACTAATTGCCAATTTGGCAAATGCATTGACTAATGTCATGCACTGTTATTTCTAAATCCTCTCCTGTCCTTGACCCCCAGTATCTAGATGTAAACTTGGAACCATTAGTGGAGAAGGATAAAGTCTTCTGGTGCCTCAAATGGAATTGAGAGGGATTTAAACTCAGCGCTTTTGAGTGTGGTGAAATGAACCCAGCAGTACATTAATGCTAGGATTTGAGCTCACACAGCGTGAGCGCTTTCAGAAACTGTGTTTAAGGAAGCAAACAGAGCTATGACAGACCCTTTCAGTGGAGCAAAAGGAGTTGGATGAAACAATCAATGACACATTAAAAACCACAACTGGGCTGCAATCATGTGGGCAGGGAAAAAAAGTTTCTCTTTATCACAGGATCTTTGCATCTAATGAGATGGTGACTGGACAACCTCCAGAGGAGTAGGGCCTCTGTTTACTTTAGCTGAGAAATGTCTAAATATTTAGTTGATTCTCTTAAAAGCCCTACACGATTCTGTAGCAAACCAGTCTCTAAGGTATGATCTTATCAGCTCTATATTGCCATTGGAAAAATCTATTTAAAGGAAATTTGGAAAAGAGAAATCAGAAAATACGATTGAAAGTATGTTAACTTTTTTTCTCTCTCAAAATTAACTATTTTTAATGTCCCTCAAATACTTAGTTTAGGACCAACACCTTGGCAGTTAATACTTTCTCTTAATTGGCTCTAAACAGTTCTCTGCTTCTTATACATGCTTCATTCCTATTAGTTCTGATGATGAAACGACAGGGTAGGGTTTGGCACTGTCCAGGTGGCCCCGAAGTGCTTGAGGCTCCAAACGGGGGTGTGTAACTACGAGGGATTTTTCCTGGGAGTGGCAGGGGGAACTAAGAAGGCTCAAGGAACTTTGTAAAAATGTCTACAGGGAATCCACCTTTTGAATGCACACTACCGTCTTGCAGATTTTAGCCAAGATGAACACCCAGTTTGCTTTAAGCTTCTGAGATCTTCTGCACAGCAAATCCAGACCATCCCAGATATGGCATCCACTGGGGCTTTCCCCTTTCCCTACTTTCTGGTAGTGGAACCCCCTCCAGCATGCCTCTGTATTATTGCTTCCTGTGGACTGTTATTAAGGGTCATCACATTCCCTCCCCTCCCCCACTGCAGGAGGCCCGCGCAGCCCAGTCCCCGCCAGCTTGATTAATGTGTCTTGGCTAATTGTGTGAAAGACGGCAGCCCTTTAGCAAGTGTGACCACTTTATTGTTCAGCCAATCAGGGGCGCCTCAGTTAGCATGTGAAAAGGAGGTGTGTTGCCGGGGGAGGGTGAGTGTTCTGGCGGCTGAGTCAAAGGAGGAGCGTTTTGGGGGGTCACAGAGCAACACCCACTTCTTTGAGGGGATGTTACTATGCTCTACTAAACCTGTAAACCTCTTACTCAAAGCACTTTTTTTCTCCTCCCTCTTTTTTCAAGATTTTTTTTTTCCCATGGTGCAAGCAGGCACGACACTGGCTACTCTGCAGATGGAGTTCACGTTCCAGGGTCTTTAATATTTCACTTTTATATTTCTGTTAGAGAATGATCCTGCTGAGAGTCTGGGAATCTGTGCTCGTCAGAACCCCCTCACTGACACTTGGATATATTGCTCTGAAAGCTATCCCAGGAGAAAAGATTAAACAAAAAAAAAAGCGCCTACTTTTCAAAGCCTACTTCTCAATCTGCCCACATCAAAATAAGACAACTGGCCCTTTGAAGTAGAGGACACAGAGTTCTCAGCTAGCTTGCTTAAAATGGGGAGTGGGGGAGAAGGAAAGAAAGGAAGGAAGGAAGGAGGAAGGGGAGTGGGAGAGGGAGGGAGGGAAGGAAGGAAGGAGGGAAGGAATGAGCAAACGAGGAACTAGTCTCTAAAATGATACAACTCTCCTACCTTGCCCAGATTTAATCACGCACGAGAGTCTGAATTGAAGGCAAGGAAACCTACAATCCTGTTCATCAGAGCCCCAGGAAAACAGTTAACTGGTCAGAGAAATCTGTCCAGCTGGGTCAGCACCAGGTGATTTTTTTCAAAAACCTGTATAAACAGAAACATTACTGTTTCTGTTCAGCAAAGTTCGGACAAGGCCTAGAGATGGCAGGGTTGGCGTGGATGGACACGGCGTGGTCCTCCAAGTTCTGAACAATTGGGTTCCCTCAAAATTGTACTGAGTTCAGAGTTCGGGGGCTCTTACAACTACTTAGAAAGAAAAAGAAAGGAATGGAAATCTTATCCAGAATGGTGTTTGTTGACACAGTTCTCATCCGGGACATTTTTTGGCTCCCATCTTGTCTTCTGCTCCACTTAATCATTGGGTTCAAGCGTGTGGAAGCAGCAGCAGCAGTTCAGGCATGGGGACGGGAGGGGGCGGACTCAAAAGGGACTTATGATTCACGTAAGAGGATGTTCCCGGAACACAGATGTTGATGATCCTTTTAAAACATAGTCCTTAGGACTGAGTTATCAATAGTACTGACCTCACGCCCAAGATACGCTGGACTTCCAAGATTTCCAAATGCAGAGTTAGGCATCTTGGCTATGGCTAAGATGTCTTCCACGGAAGCACGGCACACACGTGAGTGCCCCAGTAACAAGGAGAACTGGTGAAAGTGTGGATGAATGAACACAAATCCAAACTCTAGAGATCCAAGAATGTACCATATCTATCCATGCAGCCCTGGCACTTGCTGCAGAGCCTGGCAGATAGTAGGTGCCTGAACATTTTTGACTTATTTGAATTAAATTGAATCCTTATAAGAAAACCAATGCAGAGTAAGAGCCCCTATTGATGCTAAGCCTGGATAATTTTCTTCATAAACAGAAAAATTGTACATTATTTTGAAACAACAGCAAAATTAAAAATGCAACATATTTCTCTCTGTTTTATTGGAACCCAGTTATCTTATTTAGCACAGAATCTGGCAGGGAAGCACTTTGGCCAAGTTTCTATTATTATTGTCCTCACCAAGACCTTCTACATTAAGGATCACTGTTTATTGGCCAGACCAACCTGAAACCCAAATGTCTGAAGTTTGGGGAGCAGCATATGCTCACCACAGCAGCTTTGTGCTGACATCATCTAAGTTGTTTCCTGAAACCCATCTGTGACCCTAAACTTCTGCTGGCATCCATATTAGGAAGCTGAGGGAAAACGGAGAGCAGGGCGGACAGGGAGAAGTATAGTCAGGGTGGAAAAACATGGGAACCAGTTTCTCCTAGAAACCATGGCAGCTGGAGATAGGAGCAATCAAAGACTGGACCACAGTCTCCACAAAAGCTTGTTCTTTTTTCTATCTCAGACCAATGGAAACAAGCACTATTCCAAGCCCTGTGGCCAAAGAGTGGCATTTTTCTTAGGCACTAAACTCTAGCAAAATGGTTAGAAATCATAAACCATTTGTAAATGACTCTAAGGCCAAAGCAGCTGAAAGGATTTCATAGTTAGTCTTTAGCTTGCTGTATGGGTTCCATAATCCCGGTTGGTTCAAGATGCCTGATCCCTGTGTAGAGCTGTTTGAACAAAAGTATTAGATGCTGGAGAAAAAAAGAAAAAAAAAAAAGGCCCCAGCTCTCCATGTCTTTTGTTTTCTTCTTTAATCACCTTTTTAATCTCCCTACAATTTCTTGCTCTCATGACATCCTTCCAGGATAATCTCATATCAAAGTAATGACAATAATTTGGGAAGATGTTGTTTCTTAGTGATGAGACAATGTGAGACTACAAAGACCAGACAACCTGGCTTGCAGCATATTCATCTTAATCTTGTCTGTATCTGTACATGTCTATTTTCCCTTTAATCCTGCCAGTGAGAGTCCAGTTTTGGCATGGCCTTTATTGGCTTCTCCCACTTCTGATATGGTCCTTCATCCTGTGGCTCATTGCTTGTCTCCTCCCTTCTGTCGAACATCCTTAAAGTGACTAGTGAGTAATCTGATCCCTCTGGTGTAGCCTTGGGGCAACTTCTCAAAGATGTCCCCCATGGACAACACCCCCGACACTTCCAAATCCACCTCCAGGAGCCAGTCTTGGAGGACTGAACATGACAGAAAATGACTCTCATGTCTAGAGGCAACGGATGAACAATAATCTAACAATAAGATTATAATGAACAATAATCTGCCAATTGTTATGGCAGGAAGTCAATTGCCCAAAAATAACTGAATATAATCAATGAAGAAGCTGAAACCTTAATATTGATCAGCTTGCTAACTAGGACTCTGGCTGAGAGGTATACTTTTTGGTGCCTGTTAAGCTTGTCTTCAAACAAAAGAAGTGCTATTTTCCCTCATATACATAAAAAAATCATGCCACCCAATAAAATCTTTCTTCTTTGATCCATTCGATAACAATAATCTAAAGACATCTTACCTGGCCTGCCCTAGGCCTAGTGAGCCTCTACCTTCCCTCTGTTACATTAGCTTTCTTTTTTTCCTTAAAAAAAATTTTTTTTTTAGAGACAGGTTCTCATTGTGTTACCTAGGCTGGCTTGAACTCCTGGGCTCAAGCGGTACTCTTGCCTCAGCATCCCAAGTAGCTGGGCTTACAGGTTCACAGCGCTGCACCTGGCCAGATTTTCTGTTTATACTTTATGAGTATAATAATCTAGCAAAAAAGTTCATAATAGTTATGGGGCTCAAAAGTGAGACCATCTTTTGAGTTGTTCTCCTGAGCCACTGGATTATTTGAAAATGGATATGAAACCCATAGTAAGAGTCATTTCAAATTCTCTTTAGCTTCCGGCATATGTTTTACAGAGTTGGGGAACTGATCCAACCTCAACTATTATTTCAGTATCCTCCTAATACAAGGATTAGTCAGGGAACATATGAATCTACAAATTCATCTAGGCCTATCTTTGCTGTTGAGTTCACAATACCCTGTTAGTGTGGCCAATGCTTTCCTTACGTTACTATTAATATAATAATTCTTAGAGCATTCAGAAGCTAAGATCAATATTACCTGGATTGTAATTAGGTAGCTTGGAGACTCCAGGCCAGGTATCTTCTGTAGGGACTCCCAATACCTATATGAAGACAAAGAAAGACAAAGAAAGGTGAAGGGGGAGAAGAGGTGGATGGAGCAGGTATGGAGACATAGAGGACACAGAAGGGAGAAACAAGGAAGAATTAGATATATGTCGCATTATGCCACCTGATGTCTACAAGAAAGAAATTCAGTCTTTCCAATACTGGTAGTTTTTTGGGCAAAACCATAATGTATTCCTATGGTCCTGAGCCTGTGTCCTCACTAACTTGTTGTTTTGAGGCAGAGCATATGGCCTTGCTTAAAGTTATATTCTCATCACTAAATATTTCTTACACGGTCACAATGCATTAGAATGCCATGTTGGGAGTTAGGGACATAAAGAAGCGGGAGTAACTGTCCTTTTGCCTAATATCAGATGACCGTATGTATATTGGCAAGAGACACTTGACAGCTTAAATTACGCCTCAGCACAGGCATTCAGCTGTTTCCCAACATGCTCAGAATAAAAAGGATTCAGATTATTGACCTCCAGGCAGTGGAATGTTGGCTAAAGATGACCTCAAACCTAACTGTAGTCCTTCCTATCAAATTCATCTCATCTGCTTGTTTTCCCTGTGGCCAGCAGCTTGGAATATGGTATTGGGTTTTCCACTGGTGGATTGTTAATGGTAACAACATCACTTGAAAAAGAGCTGACCTATGCTTTGGATTACCAAATTGAAACTCTAGTTTTTAATTAAGATATATGAAAATAAAAGTCTTTTGGAGTACAAAGCCAAAACAGCTCAGATATTGGATGGAGCCGTCACCATGATTTTCCCGGTAGGCATTATGTTACCGTTCTTTTAAGATAATCATAAAAGCCCATAGCCGGTTATATCTGCGAGCCAGAATAACATTGTTTGGTGAAATTCTAATAAAACACTAGTAGCTTTTGTTATACTACTGCAATATATAACTTTTCGCAGAAGGATATCTCATTGTAACTCTTTCCAGAAGCATCTCTCCCAGAGTCTAGCGGATCCATCTGTAAAATGCTGCATATAGATGCCTGCCCAATTGTATGGCAGGAAGTCAATTGCCCAAAAATAACTGAATATAATCAATGAAGAAGCTGAAACCTTAATATTGATCAGCTTGCTAACTAGGACTCTGGCTGAGAGGTATACTTTTTGGTGCCTGTTAAGCTTGTCTTCAAACAAAAGAAGTGCTATTTTCCCTCCTATACATAAAAAAATCATGCCACCCAATAAAATCTTTCTTCTTTGATCCATTCCCTAAACAAACTGAACAGTAACTGAGAGGATTATAGGCTTTTCCTATCAACCACCCTGAGCCTGAGGGAACACTAAGAATCCTGGAATCCATTTTGAAAAACCAACGGGACTAATTCTTCTTTTGTGGGAGGTGGCCAGGAGATGGGCAGCTAATTCTTTTCTAACCTACCATTGTATGTACTTGCACAGAAGCATGTGTAAACAACTGGTTGTGATTCCCATGTATCCATACATCCCTCTAAGCTGGCAAAGAACAATGAAAAGAAAGCAAAGATAATGAAGAGAAAACAATATATAGCATTACATTCCTGTTTTCTCTAAGGTGAAATTTCCCAGAATTCCCAAAAATTATACTATATTTAACTAAAGCCAACAACAAAAGCCAATGGATATCAAAATTTTTTTTTAAATCTTATGTTCAAAGCTTCAAGCTTGAAATGTTAAAAGTTTAAACAAAAATTCAATATACTTGATTTGGAAATTTGATGCTCAGTTTTTATTTGAAAGTTATTGAATTATTTTTCACTTGAGGAAATTACTAAATCTCCCCTTCACTGCCTGGGAAATTGAAAACCAAAAATTGTTGATTTACTCCCTCCCTGAAAGCTCTTAAAAGGCAGCTAGTGACTGCTATGTTCTAAACCACAGTGAGCAACAGGGACTGTTTATCTGGCTTTGTTGGAATGGAAACTAAAGGCATTTTGATTAATGGATTTAAAGTCTTCATAGTTTTTTCTGATTTTAGAAATAAATCCAGGATTATTTGCAAAAGAAACTTATTGAAAGAATTACAGTCTTAAAAATTGGTCAGAAAGTGATGATGGCTATTATTTAGATGTAAACACACACACTCATACACATACACACAGGCATTTCAGAAACATGGTAAAATAAAGATTCGGGACTTCTCAATATGTCTTTATTCCTAAAAGTGAGATCTTAGTATGAATGTAGAGGAAAATTGTGGTTGAGAGATTTAGAATGGACCCATTGCTTTCAAAGAAGCAATTCCAACATCAAATATCATAGAACTTGAAATAGCTTTCCTATTTTCATCTGTGTAGACCAGGTTTAGTAAAACACAAATTCAGTAACTATTTGTAATCTATATAATTTTCCAAGCTGCTTCATAGGCAGCAAAAAGTGAAAATAGACAAACTGGAATACATCAAATTAAAAAGCTTCTGCACAGCAAAGGAAACAGTCAACAGAGTAGAGAGACAACCTATAGGTGGGAGAAAATATTTGCAAACCATTTATCTGACAAAGGGTTAATATCCAAAATAAATAATAGCAAGAAAACAACTCCATTAAAAAATGGGCAAAGGATCTGTTGTGATTTGAATATATGTGTTCCCTCCAAAATTCATGTTGAAACTTAATCCCCAATGCAACAGTAAGCATTAAGGGGTGAGGCCTTCGGTAAGTGATTAGGCTACAAGAGCTCTGCCCTCATGGATGGGAGTAGTGCCCTCATAAAAGGGCTGGAGGGAACTAGCTAGGCCCTTTTGTTCTTCCGCGCTTCTATCATGTGAGGACACAACATTCATCCCATCTGGAAGCAGCAGCAACAAGGCACCATCTTGAAAGCAGAGACTGGGCCTTCGCTAGACACTGAACCCACTGATGCCTGGGTCTTGGACTTCCCAGTCTGTAGAGCTGTGAGAAACAAATGTCTATTCTTTATGAATTGCCCAGTCTAAGGTATTTTGTTATAGCAGCAGGAATGGACTAAGAAAGGGCTTCAGTAGACATTTCTCAAAGGAAGACATACGAATGGCCAACAGATAGATAAAAAAAATGCTCAACATCACTAATCAACAGAGAAATGCAGGATAAGACCATGGTGAGATATCATTTCATGCCTGTTAGAATGGCTATTATGAAAAAGACAAAAGATAAGTGTTGGTGAGGATATGGAAAAAAGGGAACACTTGCATACTATTTGTGGAAATATAGTACAGCCATTATAAAAGATGGTATGGATGTTCCTCGAAAAATTAAAAATGGAACTAGTGTATGATCCAACTATCCCACTACAGGGTATGCATCCACAGGAAATGAAATCAGTGTGTTGAAAGGATATCTACACTCTCATGTTCACTGCAGTATTATTCACAATAGCCAAGGTATGGAGTTAACTTAAGTGTCTATCAAAAGATGAATGGATAAAGAAAACATGGTATATATACACGATGGAATACTATTCAGCCTTAAAAAGGAAGGAAATCCTGTCATTTGTGACAATGTAGATGAATCTGGAGGACAATATGCTAAGTGAAATAAGCCAGATATGGAAAGACAAACACTGCATGATCTCACTTATATGTGGAAACTAAAAAAGTTGAGCTGGGTGCAGTACCACATACCTATAGTCTCAGCTACAGCTACTTGGAAGGCAAGAGGATCACTTGAGCCCAGGAGTTTGAGGCTGCAGTGTGCTATGATCATGTCTATGAATAGCCACTGCACACCAGCCTGGACAACACAGCAAGATCCCATCTCTAAAAAGAAAAAAAAATGACAGGAGCTACAATATTCTCTTTACATTTTGTTTAAAGAAGTCACAGCTTCATGGAGCTAGAGAATCAAACATTCTGAGATCCAAAAAGGTTGGTTACACGACTTGTTCTACCTCATACCAGAAGTTAGAGCTGTGTTCAAAACTCATGAATTCTGACTCCAGGCCATTATTATTTGTAATATGTTTACTTGTTTTAAATTTGTGATGAGTTGTCTTAAATGTCAAAATAAGTTCCTTTGATTTACAATAGTGTGATTGGGATAATGGTAGATGTGGACATGACTTTCTGGGCAGGACTGTAGGACTAACATGCTAAGACATGTTCATTTCTGGTGTCTATCACTCATTTGTTAGTACTTCACGTTCAGATCCAAGTCCAAATGCTTTCATTTACTGAATTGCCTAAAACATCCTTCAGATGGCCAGTATTAGTCACCAAGGCCAATCCTGGAAACTTGAACTAATAACTAGAGAGTTATCAGGTCTTAGGAAACATCTAGCCCACTCTTTCTGTTCTGTGATTTCTAAGTGCTGTCTTAAATACAAAGAACTATAACATGATTGCTTATGAAGTGCATGGTCATTTAAAAATACTATGAAATATTTTAAAAATCTGTTTATATACAACTCTTCAAATACTGATAGCATATAAGGATATACTTATATTCTTTTCAAATACACTACCTTTCAAATACACTAGTAGCACATCTTATTTCAGTATTATGATTTATATTAATTTACATGTATACACAATTTCTGTTTGTTTCACACATATTTACTTACAGTTCACTCATCACCCCACCTAGAGCGAACAACATTCAAAAATACAGATCATGTATTTTTCTTATTGTTTTCTTTTTTCATTGGTTTATACCTTCTTACATGACCTTGTAGAGTATTTATGGTGAATGTTCACTAAGTGTTGTTAAATGACTAGGAAAACTCTTCAGATATGACCTTCTGTTAGGGATGATGAAAAAGTTCTAGAAATGGGTGGCGGTGATGGTGGCACAACAGTGTATATATACTTAATGCCAATGAACTGTACATTTTAAAATGGTTAAGATGGTAAATTTTGTTACGTATATTTTACCACAATTTTAAAAATCACCGAAGAAAGGAAATATACAGATGACAATATTATGACTATAGTACTACATAAGGGACATAAAACAAAGCATATCATGGTGCAAATGAGGTAGGGATAAATAATAAATAAAGAAATGAACCACACATGCACACAAAGGCACCTTGACACCTTAGGAATCTGGTTGCGGATAAGCATGATAAATAGTATGCCTCTCTCATACTAACACGGAAAGCCGCTGTTTTATCAGGCTGCTGTGAAAACGTAGTGTCTTATCTTTAGTTGACAAAGATCCAGGGCCAAATGGTAGAATTAGAACTGGAGATGGCAAGGCAGGGACATGGTTAAGTAGAAATGGCAGAAACTGTCCTGGGAGGTTGACATAACAGTAATAATAGGGCCCAGGAGACCCAAATGTCATCAGTGAGATGGATTCATGGGCTGCTGTGGGATCAACAGGGGGCTTCCTGACCACGCATCCCCGAGGGGCTCATACCTGTGGCAGACACCACAGTTTCTACAACCTTAATATCTCAAAGCAGATGGACTGCTTCATTTGTCTGTAAGGCAAATTTGGTTCAAAATTTGAAATGCAGATATTTCATTTTCTTAAGAGGAATTATTCTCTTACCTCCCAGATCTTCTCCAGCTGTTCAAGGATGTTGGAAACCCCAGGAAATAAAGGTTGACCCTGGAACATTTCAATAAAGATGCAGCCTGCACCCCTAGCAAAGGAAACAAGAATAAACCCGACACTTTCAAAGAAATCACACATGCAAAACTGGACTACTAGAATTTCTCCTCCTGAGAAATACTTTAGGGACAGTTAAATAGGGACTACATGATATTAAAAGTCTTGGGCCAAAAACCAGTCCCCGTGTCAAACAAAAATAAAAACAGCCCACAGCTTTTTGTTAAAATGGAACACAACCATCAGGATAGTTAACCAACATTTTAGGTCATTCAAGCTTGTTTTATGAGAAGAGGGGAAAGTACTGTATCCCCAAATTGCATACCCCTTTTCACTGAATCTAAGATGCTGTCATTGTAAGAAGCATCATTATTTTACGTTATCATTAAGAAACAAAAAACTACAAGTTAAACTATGATGTGATCAGAATGTTTATTTATACTTATTGAAAGGGCTGTTATAAGTTTAATTAGATATAGATTGCTTTATCATATATCATATTTGTAAATACAAATTTAAGTGAAATAAATTGGTTTAGGCATTCCTAAAACGTTTTCACATTGAGCATTTGACTTAGACTCTTTGATGTCTGTGTTTACCATGGTATCATCCTCTATATTAAGAGTTTGATGATGCAGCATTTCTTAAAATAATCCATAAAAGAACTAAGAGTCATTGGTGCTGGGCTCCTAAACTGGCTTTGCAGTTAAGTAGCATTAGCTTACTTTTGACTCCTGCTTAAAGAATGTTGCTAAACATGTCTGATTCCCTTCTTCTACACAACCATTTGCTTCCTAGGGGTTAAAAAAAGAAAAAACAAAAAAAGCTCTCTTGCTTGAATAGCTTGCAGGGTTTAATTCCAAGTCACTGACACCCTTCTGCAAGGTTTTTTTTTTTTTTCATTATGTAAGTTTTGATGCCAGTTCATTTGATGTTCACACACGAGCAATCCTAACTAGTCACAACTGCATGAGGCCTGGCTGGTGTCTATTCTAAGATGCTACTGATTGTAAGATGCATCTTGATTTAACAGACAATGTGCATTTTTAAATAGATTAAATAGAGTAAGATGTAAATTTTATTTTCTATGTGATCACACTGGAGGATAATTCCTGAGGGACAGGAAGGGGTAAGATTTATTTTGCTATAATGAACATTTTTATTCTCATAAGTCTTTTTTTTTTTTTTTTTTTTTGAGACAGGGCCTTGCTCTGTCACCCAGGTTGGACTGTAGTGACACAATCATATTTCACTGCAGCCTCCAACTCCTGGACTCAAGCAATCCTCCTGCCTCAGCCTCCTGAGTAGCCAGGACTACAGGCATGTGCCACCATGCCTGGCTAATTTTTGTATTTTTTGAGATGGGGTCTCGCTCTGTGGCCTGGGCTGGTCTCAAACTCCTGGCCTCTTTAGATCCTCTGGCCTCAAGTGATCTTCCTGCCTTGGCCTCCCAAAGTGCTGGGATTATAGGCATGAGCCACTGCACCTGGCCACATAAGTCTTT